>JABCKH010007670.1:0-51174 GCA_018851285.1 Lyophyllum semitale | reverse complement strand
AGAGGAAATGGCAGTAGGACTTACCAAGAGATAGATAGAGTAGTTTAGAGGAGAGTAATTAGCTGTGAGAACAACTTGTTATTCCTACGAGATACTATGAAAGCTTTTATACCTAACTATATAGGAGTTTTAGGTGTACATATGATAAATACTAGTAACATATGTTATGGTGATTTTTCATATGTGAGGAGGCCATGACTATCACGTATATTAATAGGGAGATCTATTTATACATACGAGTCGATTCAACACTCATTGACAATTGTTTTCACCGAACGCAATACGGGCTGAGCATGGATTTAGAAACCACTCTTTGCGTGGCGAACCAGGACTTGAAGCCACTGGCCCTCAAACTGAGCTGAGTCTGGACTACGTATGGGGATAGTGTTCTCAGAGACTTGGGATCGAAGCTGGTCTGACGGGGACACATGCAAGCAATATCTCTCCCAAGGCACATTGTCAATGTGCGTCTTCAGTTACCCTAATTCCCGTATCCTTGTAATCGTCGTTGAGAATAGAAGCAGGGGGTGAAGAACATAAGGTTTATGGGGCACAAAACCAGATCCAGACAACTCCTATCGATCATACTCATCAGTTTGACAACGCTGATTTACTTCTAGAACTACTTATTATGTACATAACGGCTTCGTGCTAAGATTTTCCGCAGTTCGGTAGTAGGTCAGCACAAATAAGTAAGAGACCATGAGGTGGAGAGCGTGTAAATTACCCGGCGGAAACAAGACGAAGGAGATGAATGAGATTGTCAGGCAGGTGTTTGGTCGTATGAAAGAGATTACGAGTCCTGAAGTTAAGGACTTGTTCTGTAACACCTAGGAATGCGGGAAATTTGCTTCAAGATCTGGTCAACGTCATTTTCGATCATCTGCCTAACTCTTTCTGTCTCATCGCTGCTCTAGGTTGCTTTTACATGTCTTCAGAGTTGTACCTAAAGAATATGAAGCGCGCGACGTGGACGATAGCACATTTAAACTCCGCTGATGCGGTCGGCTATCTCCTACCGCGCCAGTGGTGGTAAAAGGCCCCTACACGCCTTGGTACCTTTCTGTAAGCGAGATGAGTATCTTCAGTACAGTATTTCATGCTATTTTATCGATTAGGCCACTCAGAACGGTTTGCCAGACACTTGAAGCCAAATTCTGTCCGAGCACCTTTTCGCAGTCGCACGCCTTCCAGATTTGGCACACATGCACGAATTGCCTACGCCCTTGACCACCTAAGTAGGCTCGTTCGTGCAGGGGAACGCGATGCTGTTAGCGCAGTCTATGCACAATAGTAATTCAAGGGTCGACAGTATATATAAGCAAACAACTAGCTTCCGGGGACTCGTTCATGCTGCGCATGGTCCGACACCCAGCATACTTACTACCAAGATATACTACGTTACTTTTGTGATGCCGGCGGCACTGCGACAAGTCAGTTAATATTCATACAAGGGACGCAATGATTATACACTTACGGTAGACAGACCGTCCCTCCTTCATCTTTCTTGATAACCAACACTTGCGTGCCCTTGAACAGAAAGAACAATATCAGGAAAGTAATGGCATCATATTCAGAACTGACTGACATCGGGCATGCGGCTTGTGGATTCCACTGTCCCATAGACAATCTGCACATTGGATGCCCAGAAGAAAACACGGGTTCCAGCCTAGATAGATACATAGTATTTGAAATTTAGTGTCAGCCAATGGACTGGGTTGGGCTACAAACAGGGTATGGGTTCATAGCCAAAATACCAACAATTCAAAGGAGCACTGGAGACCGAAGGGACTGAGATCTGTAGAGTTTTCTATGGTCCTGGCTTTAAGGACTTCAAGTGATCGATTCCCAAGGCCCGTGGCTTCGCTAGGATTTTTCGGAAACATGACAATTCATTCTTCCACCCCGTCACGGAAATGCACGGTGGAATGAACGCAAATTCATGCGAAGAGGTGGCCCGACGGCAGAATTAGTGATCGCACGAGGGAGCAAATATGTACGCAGCCGTTTCAAGGTCAGTTGGTGATGACCATAGAACACTGCCTGGCCACCGACAATCGATCTTCGCGGAATCGGAAATTGGTGCCTATGGTAAGACCTGAAGAGACGAGGGCAGAAGTGAAAGGATCAGGCATTCATTACTAGATAAAATCGAGCCACGAGTTGATCAATCAGATTTGGTCGTTCCAACTGTAGAACTGGGTTCACAGGCATAGTAGTAGTGCACATGCATGAACTGCATGTCTTTCATGTCGCTCCCGAGATCATACGGGAGCTGGATCCGTGAGATTGGGCTGTGTAGGATCTCTTCGGAGCAGAGAATTGAAAAAGGGTGGACCGTACTTTGCTGTGCGCTTCTGCTTGCCTTTTTAAATTGACGGCATCGGGCAAGGTACTTTACTATATGTAACAGTAGTTAGATAAAGGATGATAATTTTGCCTACGACGCGTGAGACAAGTGTAATGGATCTCGCATGCTGTCAGAATAGCAAGAACCACATACCATGCTTGGCCACACGGAATCGGCCAGAAGTGTGAGCGTCACTGAATTGAATGAGTCGTGCTAAAGCAGGCTGCTAAAGACTAACAACTCGATCGGGTCTATTTGTCTTTGTTTTCATCTGACGGCTCATGAGACTCGGACTTGTGATCATCATGGGCAGCAATTGAACATGCCTGCACCAACCTTAGTATCCAAAGGTGCCTCAGCTCGCCACGACATGTCTGTGATTCTTGTCACTGGTTCTTATGATCATGAGATACGCTTTTGGGAGGCTTGGAGTGGTATATGCTCTCGTACGATAGCACGCACAGGCGAACCAGGTGTGAGTATAAGTAGCGCATTGTGTGCTGTGTCTTCTCAAGAAGTCTTTTCAAACAGCAAGTCAACCGCCTCGCAATATCTCCAGAGTGAGGCAATCCCGCGTTCCAGCCATTGTCTAGCCATCCCTGACATCCTACAAGTAAAAGACTTTTAGCCGCTGCAATCCACAAGAAGGTCCGCATCTACGAGATTGCAAGCTCGTCGTCAGATCCTGTAAGTGAAATCATCTCTCATGCCCAGCGAAGAAGGCTCACCTGTCCCAGCTTGTCACATTCGAAGGTCATACTATGAACGTCACATCCGTGTCTTTTCACAGTGAAGGGAAGTGGCTTGTTACTGGAAGTGAAGATGGCACAATCAAAATATGGGACCTTCGGTGAGTTGATTGAATGTAAGAAGATTCTCAAATCATCTTAATTATGTTATCTCTGCACCTAAGAAGCTCGCAGCTGCATCGAACATACGATAACTCGGCACCTGGTTGGATAATTCTAACCGCTGCCGCCCTGTTTTTGACGCGACTTGTTTTCCCCACAGTAAACGACGTTTGTATACATCCCAATCAAGGCGAACTCATCTCGTGCGATCAAGCGGGCAGCATCAAGCAGTGGGATCTTTCTGACAATGTTTGTTCCCATGAGCTCGTGAGTCTATGTTCTGTGGCTGCTCTAGCATCCATATCCTGCGAGTCTGACTATGATTTTGAGCCTGTAAGACTCCCGCAGGAGATGTCCCCATTCGATCAGTCACCCTTGCGTCTGATGGTTCTTGTTTAGTGGCCGGGAATAACAAGGTAACATCAACATCTTGTCGTAACAGAGCGTCTCATGCTAATAAGTTGCACATCAGGGGCAATGCTACGTATGGAAAGTAAACGAGGAATCCTCGGGGCTTCCGCGATTTCAGGCAGTTACAAGGTTTCACGCTCACAACAAGTACCTAACACGGTGTCTATTGAGTCCAGACGCGAAGTGTCAAATATCTCCCAGATATTCCCGACACAAGCTGAAGTTCATTAACAGGTATTTGGCGACATGTTCGGCCGATACTACAGTCAAAATATGGTCGATATCCCAAAATTACGAATTCAAGCTGGAGAGGACCTTGATTGGCCATCAACGCTGGGTTTGGGATTGCGCTTTTAGTGCAGATTCAGCGTATCTCGTCACAGGTGAGTGAATCATACTTGTATTGTAGCGTACTAATTTTGAAACATCTAAGCGTCGTCTGACCATACCGCTCGTCTTTGGGAGATGGCGTCGGGAGAGACTGTTCGACAGTATAATGGCCATCACAAAGGTAGGTTTTTTTCTCGTTTGATTGATGGCGAATTAGACCGTTTGCTACAGCGACTGTTTGTTGCGCGCTTCACGATGGAGCAAGCTAAATGTTGCGGCCGTTAACCTGAAGGACTTTCTGTATTTTTTGTTGCACTGAGGCTTATCTGTACATACTTCAAACTCTAACGTAATGTCTCAACCTATCACGTTTGCTGCTTACTTGCGACCCTCAATGAAATCGCAAGGCAAACCGTCCCGGTGGGATCAGAAGGCTGCAGCCCAACGATGATCGATGAACCATCAAACTTTCAAGCTGTTGTAGTTGTAATGTCTTCAGAAGACAACCCTTTCGGGCTAGATTCATTTCAAGTGAGATTGAGCAAAATTGAAATAACATAAGTTGTGTTGTTCGGCGGACGAAGTTCATGGGTGGACCGGCCTCGATGGGGCCTTGTATGTTGTTTGGGCTTTGTGTAAGGGTTCTATGGAGGACTTCGGCTCGTTTGGAATGTTTAGAAAACTGACCTCGTGTAAAGATCGGCCGAGACTAGTGACCTACGCCACCTGTCCGGAGCATGCATCCACAGCACTAGCCAATCACATTTAGAGACTCGGAAGAAGTCGGCGGCGATAAGGTCAGGTGCTCTAATTTTTCATCTTTTATCCCGTCCTTTGAAAATTGAAGTTGACGCCCATTAAATCCTTCACTTCACTTTCCCATAGCCTATGGCTGGCTCTCCAGTCTCTTTACCGCTTGTGTCCGAATTCGCTTCTGCCGAAAATATCAATGGCTTCAACGCTGTAGAACGCGATCCATCCTCCTGGGCTGGATCCCTCCCCGCGAATCAAGGCTTATATCTAAACGAGAACGAGAAGGATTCTTGCGGTGTTGGCTTCATATGCCACATTAAGGGCGTACCCAACCACAAAATCGTGTCCGATGCTCGGCAGCTCCTATGCGCCATGACTCATAGAGGTGCTACAGGCGCCGACAGTCGAGACGGGGATGGTGCGGGTGTAATGACGGCGATACCTCATCAGTTCTTCAAACGAGAGGCTGAAAGGGATATTGGCTGCATTCTTCCCGATCCGGGAGAGTACGCTGTCGGCAATGTTTTCTTTAAAGCAAATGACCCTGTTCAACTGCAAAGCTACCAAGCAGTTTTTACAAAACTCGCCATCGACCTGGGATTACGCGTTCTTGGCTGGCGTGAAGTTCCTACCGACGGAACTATACTCGGTCCTGCCGCCAGTAGCAAGGAACCCACTATTCTGCAACCCTTCGTTGTCCTTCGAGCACATTACGGCGATGGTAACGCAAGCCAGCGGGGCACCTTCGATACCAAGCATTTCGAACGCCAGCTTTATGTTCTTCGGAAGCACGCAACCCACAGCATGTTTGTCGTTTTGTTCCTATGACCAATTTAGTCGATGTTGACATGTTGAATTGTTACCTTTGTAAAGCACGCTTGCCAGAGGATTTTATGTTTGTTCATTATCCTCCAAGAACATAGTTTATAAGGGCCAATTGTCCCCACCGCAAGTCTACAACTACTACCACGACCTCAATCATGTCCTTTATCAATCCCACTTTACCCTCGTACATTCACGCTTCTCCACAAATACTTTTCCTAGTTGGGATAGGGCGCAACCTCTGAGACTCGCCGCGCACAACGGTTTGTTCAAAGTTTTCTATTTAGTTGATCTATCTCATGTGATGATTTAGGTGAAATCAATACCGTTCGCGGGAATAAGAATTGGATGCGTGCCCGTGAGGGTGTCTTATCATCGCAGCATTTCGGCGACCAACTCGACCTTCTTTACCCTATCATTGAGACAGGAGGCTCTGATTCTGCTGCGTTTGACAACGTCCTGGAGTTGCTGGTCGTTAATGGCGTCGTCACGCTGCCAGAGGCCGTCATGATGCTCATTCCCGAGGCTTGGCAGGGAAACGAAAACATGGAGCCCCAAAAGAGAGCATTCTATAACTGGGCGGCATGCCTGCAAGAGCCTTGGGATGGACCAGCTCTCTTCACCTTCAGTGACGGCCGGTACTGTGGTGCAAACCTCGACAGGAACGGCCTTCGGCCCTGCCGTTTCATTGTCACCAATGAAGACATCATAGTGTGTGCTTCTGAAGTTGGAGCTTTATACATTGCACCGGAAAAAGTTGTGCAAAAGGGCCGTTTGAAGCCCGGTCGCATGCTCCTGGTGGATACCCTCGAAGGCAGGATTGTCGACGACAAGGAGTTGAAGCGAAATACGGCGGCAAAACAAAATTTTGCTTCATGGGTTGAAACGCATGTTCTTCACGTTCCTAACATCATTAAACGCGTCAGACGGAGCAATACACGTCTCGAACCGGTCCTTGACGATACCTCCATCAGCAATGATCCTAAGCTCCTCGCTTTTGGTTTTACTATTGAACAGTTAAATCTTCTCATGCTTCCTATGGTGCTGGATGGGAAAGAGGCCCTCGGATCCATGGGCAACGATGCTCCGCTCGCTGCGATGGCATTGCAGCCACGAATCATCTATGATTACTTCCGTCAACTATTCGCTCAAGTAACCAACCCTCCGATCGATCCCATTCGGGAGAGCATAGTGATGTCGTTGGAAGCGTATGTCGGTCCTGAAGGCAATCTGTTGGAGATGAAACCCGAACAGTGCCATCGCATCCTCTTGCCATCTCCCCTTATATCCATCGAAGAGATGAACGCCATGAAGAATTTAAAGGCGGCGTATAGCAGTTGGCCATCTCGAACTATTGACATCACGTTCCCGAAGGCCGAAGGACTTCCAGGGTATCAGCTTGCGCTCGCAAGGGTTTGCAGTGAAGCTGCCCAAGCAATTGACGATGGTATCAAGGTCATTATCCTTAGTGATCGCGCTGTTAGCTCCTCGCGGGTGCCTTTGTCTGCGCTCATCGCTTGCGGTGGTGTGCACCATCATCTTACGTTGCACAAGAAGCGCGCAAAGGTCGCTCTGATGATTGAGACAGCGGAAGCGCGTGAGGTTCACCATCTTTGTGTACTTGTTGGTTATGGCGCCGACGCTGTGTGCCCCTGGCTCGTCATGGAGACGATCCATAAAATGGGACGAGATGGACTGTGAGGATCCTGTTAACGTCCTTTGCTGTCGCGAGCTTACAATTTTGCATAGCATCAAGAACGGGAAGAGCGTCAGCCAGCTCATGAATAACTATCGTCATTCGGTCGACAATGGGATCCTCAAGGTCATGTCCAAGATGGGTATCTCTACTCTGCAATCGTACAAAGGCGCCCAGATATTCGAAATTTTGGGTTTGCATAGCGAGATCGTGGAACGTTGTTTTATTGGCACCGCCAGTCGTGTCCAAGGTGCTACTTTCGATCTCCTAGCTATGGATGCCTATGAGTTACACGAGCGTGGATGGCCCAGCCGTGAAACTATTCTGCCACCAGGCATGCCTGAATCTGGGGAATACCATTGGCGTGACGGCGGCGAAGCGCACGTCAACGACCCAACCGGAATAGCGCACCTACAGGATGCTGTCAGGGAGCGGAACCAAGTTGCTTATGATGCCTACGCTCGCAATGCGAACGAACAAATCCAAAGTGTTCAGCTTCGTGGTCTTTTGGACTTCCGTTATGAATCTGCCACTCCCATTCCGATCGAACAAGTCGAGCCCTGGAACGAAATTGTGCAGCGCTTCGTTACAGGTGCCATGTCGTATGGTTCTATTTCAATGGAAGCTCATTCCACTCTTGCTGTGGCCATGAACCGTCTTGGTGGGAAGTCCAACACCGGTGAAGGAGGAGAAGATGCTGAGCGGTCGCTCGTACTGAGCAACGGCGATACTATGCGATCGGCCATCAAACAAGTCGCGTCAGGACGCTTTGGCGTTACCGCTAACTACCTCGCTGATGCTGATGAGCTCCAGATCAAAATGGCGCAAGGTGCGAAGCCTGGCGAAGGTGGTGAATTACCCGGCCACAAGGTCTCTGCTTCCATTGCTCGAACTCGTCATTCCACTGCTGGGGTCGGCCTCATCTCCCCGCCTCCTCACCACGACATCTACTCTATCGAGGACTTGAAGCAGCTTATATATGATTTAAAGTGTTCCAATCCGCGCGCGCGCATCTCTGTCAAACTTGTTTCGGAAGTTGGGGTTGGGATCGTTGCAAGTGGCGTCGCGAAAGCGAAGGCGGACCACATTCTCATTTCAGGACATGACGGAGGCACGGGCGCATCTCGTTGGACTGGCATCAAATATGCAGGCCTTCCGTGGGAGCTTGGCCTTGCCGAGACCCATCAGACTCTTGTCTTGAATGACCTTCGAGGCCGCGTCACCGTTCAGACGGATGGGCAGATTCGAACCGGCCGCGATATCGCTATTGCCTGCCTGTTGGGAGCTGAAGAGTGGGGTTTTGCGACGACACCGCTCATTGCTATGGGTTGTATTATGATGCGTAAATGTCACTGTGAGTCAAAATCTCTTTCGTAAAGATTTTGCACTGCTTACACGGTTTCGGCTTAGTGAACACATGCCCTGTTGGGATTGCCACACAAGATCCTCAGCTGCGTGCCAAGTTCGCAGGTCAGCCCGAACAAGTTATCAACTTCTTCTATTATCTCGCGGAGGAGCTTCGTGGCTATATGGCAAAGCTCGGGTTCCGCACCGTCAACGAAATGGTCGGAAGAGCTGACATGCTGAAGGTCAATGAAAAACTTCGGACCAATAAAACCGCCCATCTGGATCTCTCAGCCATTTTGAAACCTGCATGGCAGATGCGTCCCGGTGCAGCTACTTATCGTGTGCGGCAGCAGGATCATAAATTGTATATTCGCCTGGACAACAAATTCATCGATGAATCTGAACCAGCTCTAACCAAAGGCCTTCCGGTTCACATTGAGTGCGAGGTCACCAACACTGACCGCGCCTTGGGCACATCACTTTCCTATAAAGTGTCGAAACTCTACGGCGAGGAGGGCCTTCCGAAAGACACCATTCACATACGTATGAGGGGTTCGGCAGGTCAATCCTGTGGCGCATTCCTTGCTCCTGGTATCACAATCGAACTCGAAGGGGATGCAAACGACTATGTTGGAAAAGGACTTTCTGGTGGTCGCCTGGTTGTTTATCCTCCCAAACAATCCCATTTCAAAGCCGAGGAAAACATTATCATTGGTAATGTCTGCCTCTACGGGGCGACGTCTGGGGAGGCGTTTATTCGTGGAATTGCTGCCGAGCGTTTTGCTGTCAGGAATTCTGGTGCCAATGCCGTTGTAGAGGGTACCGGAGATCATGGATGCGAGTATATGACGGGTGGTCGCATTGTTGTGCTTGGTATTACGGGACGAAATTTCGCGGCTGGCATGAGTGGCGGAATCGCATACGTGCTCGATACAGCTCACACTTTTGCATCTAAGGTGAATATGGAGATGGTGGAGCTAGGTAAAGTCACGGACCCCCGCGAGATTGCAGCTTTGCGTAGCCTCATTGAAGATCACCGCCACTACACGGGCTCCGAAGTTGCGGATCGCGTTCTTCACGACTTCCATCATCTTCTTCCCCTTTTCGTCCGTGTCATGCCCCTTGACTATAAACGGGTGCTAGAAGAGCAAAAGGCTCGTGAAAAGGAAGAGAAGCTGCGACAAAGCGTCATCGACTTGGTTCCGTCACGAACCGCAAGCCAGGTAGACCTCGCATCCGAAGGCTTAGAGGATATCCTCTTACCCAAGACGCCCGTACCTGTGGTCAAACCTCGCCATGAGCCATCTGTTATCGACCTTGAAGATTCTATGGTCGATGAATCGACAACCAAGCTGCGACTTCATAAACTGGACAAAACACGTGGTTTCATGAAATACAAGCGCCTGGGCGAGGCATACCGTCCACCACGCAAACGCGTTAAGGACTGGAAAGAGATTTCCTCTCGGCTGACAGAGAGCGAGCTTAAATACCAATCTGCTCGCTGTATGGACTGCGGAGTGCCCTTCTGTCAGTCGGATTCTGGATGTCCGATCTCGAATGTTATTCCACAATGGAACGACCTCGTCTTCAAGGAACAATGGGAAGACGCTCTCCAACGCCTTCTCCTCACTAACAATTTCCCGGAGTTCACTGGTCGTGTGTGTCCTGCACCTTGCGAAGGTGCTTGTGTGTTGGGCATAAATGAACAGCCTGTGGGTATCAAGAGTATCGAGTGTGCCATCATCGATAAGGTGAGATGTTGTCGTTTTGTTAGTTTCTCGTATGCTAATCAGGTTGCACATAGGCGTTCGAAATGGGCTGGATGGCACCCAATCCGCCTTCGTTCCGGACGGGAAAGAGAATCGCCGTTATTGGTTCTGGGCCAGCAGGCTTGGCCTGTGCTGATCAGCTCAATAAAGCCGGTCACTTCGTCACTGTTTATGACCGGAACGATCGCATGGGGGGACTGTTGATGTACGGCATTCCCAAGTACGTATTTTTCGCCTGACCCGTGCCAACAACTCACGCTTGACTCGAAAGCATGAAACTTGATAAATCTATCGTTCAGCGTCGTCTCGATTTGATGGCCGCGGAGGGCGTTGTAAGTACTTTTTTTCGTTGTTTTTATTTTGACTTCTGAACGCCATATAGACTTTTGTCCCAAATGCCAACGTGGGAGTGGATATCGATGTCTCCCAGCTCCGCGCTGACAACGACGCTCTGGTAATCTGTACTGGTGCTACATGGCCCCGAGATCTTAAGATCCCGAATCGGGAAGTTGACGGTATCCACTTTGCCATGGAGTTCCTACAGGTACGGTTTTTTCTCTCCCTCCGACTACCACTGTTCACCACAGGATAGCTCAACACCAAGTCGCTTCTCGATTCTAACCTTGAGGACGGAGGCTACGTTCATGCCAGGGGCAAAGATGTCATCGTGATTGGAGGGGGAGACACCGGTAACGACTGTATTGGTACCTCTATGCGCCACGGCGCGAAGTCGATCACGAATTTCGAGCTTCTTCCGAAACCCCCTGTGTCTAGGGGTAGGGACAATCCTTGGCCCCAATGGCCTCGGTAAGTATCTCATTTTATCAAGACGACGCAGTGGCTTAATCTCCTTAGAATCTTCCGTACGGATTATGGCCACACAGAGGTCGCTGCGCACTTCGGCAACGGTATGATAATCAGACACCTCAGCATAGTGTGATTGTTGACAAATTGATCAGATCCGAGGGAGTATTCTATCTCGACGAAGGAATTCGTTGTCGATGATGAAGGAAAACTTAAAGGTCTCAATACAGGTCTGTAATATTTTTTCCCTGTTCGACTAGCTTTGCTTACAGACCATCCAACAGTCCGCGTTGAGTGGACTAAAGACAGTGGCGGAAGATGGAAAATGGAGGAAGTCCCTGGTTCTGAGAAATTCTTCCCTGCACAGCTCGTTTTCCTGGCCCTAGGTTTCTTGGGACCACAGGCAGATGTTGTCAAGGCCTTAGGAGTCAAGCAAGATGCCAGATCCAATATCCAAACGCCTCACAAGGTACTTGTTTTCGGAACTTCCTTCTTAACTTGGGGATAACACGTCACCAGAAATACACTACGAATGTGGATGGCGTCTTTGCTGCAGGAGACTGTCGCCGTGGGCAATCTTTGATTGTATGGGGCATCAAGTACGTCAGCTTCATCACTTAAAATTTAAGTCGACACTCACCTGTTTTTGTCTCTCCAGCGAAGGACGTGGAGCTGCTGCTGAAGTCGACGCGTGGCTTAGTTCTGGCTCAACACGATTACCCAGCGCAGGGGGAATCAAATCTCGCGTGAGTGACAACCCGATCATATCGAACATCGGCTTCATCATCTTGACTGACAAATTCTAGTCTTTTGTCCCTCCTCCTAGCACCCTCCCAGCACACGTCAAGACATTTGACTCCGAAGACGACGATTAAATGTACATACTGACACAATTGCATGAGCTTGGACGGATGATCAGATCTGTAAACTATCTCGGGTTTCTATGTATCTGGAAATACGCAATTATGATTACTTTTTCAAGTTATTGCACCTTGCTGACTGAAAAGGACTACAAAGAAAAGCTGAATCGGCTTTTTTCTTGTATATCTCTACTTCTCCCTCGAATCCCCCAAATACCCCAATTCGTCTTGACCATCACCCTTGGGTCGAAGTCGGCAATTTCCCATTTTTCACTGCCAAAACTGTTAGGACCAGGTGTGATAACCCATTCGAATTCCCCTGCTACACCAGGTGCAGTCGACAATGATCGTACATCCCTCTCGACGTCAGTTGGAGAGAAGCCTGTCACGAAGATCGGGCATTTACTGGCCAGGAGCATAGGCATCACAGGACCCCATTCTGTCGGGGACGCTATTTGTAATAAAGGTTCCCCCGTCTCCTCTGAGGTTGAATCCGGTGATGGGAAACCAAAGCCTGGGGAGAAGAAGAAAAAGAGGTCGCTGTACGGGTCTAGGGTATGTTGGAATTGGGCATGAACGTCAGCATAATTTGCCTGCATCCCGGTGATTGTGAGTTGTGGTGTGTACGGAACGGTGTATGATGGGACTCCATAGCGCTCAATGGAAGAGCGGGTACGTTTTAGACGAGCGATGGGCGCGGGAGTGGGGGGCTGGTATACATTGGGGAGATAAACGGGCTTCTCCTCTGCCGCTTTGACCACCTCTGTGGATGTTTCTGCGGGTTCTGTGATTGTTCCAGGCGTCTGCTCGGATGCATTTGATGTTGCAGACGATCCGGGAGTTGTTTGTACATTTGGAGGTTTGGGTAATGAGACTTGCGGTCCGATGAAGAACAAGTGGAAATGCGTCGATGGGAACAGCATCGTGAGTTGTTCCCAGACATGTGGGGGAAGCGATGATTCAGCCCGAGCTCCGAGGATGAAGATGCGCACTTGCGGCTTTCCGACAGCAGCTTCCGCTGTCTCGGGCGCACCAGGCGCGACATGCAATGTTGACCGTAATGCTACGGGCGAGTTTAGCCATGCGACATACGGTGAAAATGCCTGATTTACCTGCCAAAGAACGACTACCTTCAGGTGTTAGACGCTGATTATTCAACGTCAATCCGCTGTGTTGGTGAAGGACGCCACCAATCGTGATGGGGTATGTTAGGAGCTTACTGGCATGTCTCCTAGAGCGCTCCGTGTCCATGGAAGGGAACCCACGCGTATACCAGAAGACATCCCAGTTAGCGAATGAAATGGACTCTTCATATCCCTGGGTTCCTATTGAAGGATGATATGTACTCCCGATTAGAAGAGAATGGAGAGGTCGAGGAAATAGAACGAACCGGGTAATTCGAATTCTCGCAGCCGCCTGCCACTACGTAGATCGTGCTCGTCCTCGTTAGCTTCGCGAAGGCGCGAGCAGTATTTCTGATGTTCTTCGTCGTCCTTATGGTGCTCCTCCGTGCAGTGCGTTGGCCAACCACAGTCCAGACACTCGTATTTGACCGCCCGCGGCTGCGCCTGGGTATGTGCATGGACATGACCGTGAGCAGATGCACAGAGGGGACATGGGGCAAGCTGTTGGATGGCTTCTCCCCGTGCACGTATTGCTGGGAACGGTGATTTGGAAAACGGATGGAATAGATCGTCCTGGGAGAGAACCGGAACTGGGTCTTTGCGGTTTTCCTGGAGTTCAGACTTTCGAAAGAGGCTGAATATTTGTCTCGTAGACGAGGGGAAGAGGGAGTGGTATGGACGGACGCGAGGGACGAAACGCGTCGTGGCCCGCAGCGAAGAGGCCATACTTTTTCTGTTGACGTCTGTTGCTCGGCGCCTTCATCCACATTGTTGATCCTTGTTGTCCAGCGCCATTTATAATTTAGCCATCCACGAGCATCCACGAGTCCACACACATAACATGTCGTTATCTGCAAGGCAAGCGACCGTTTCGCGCAAGACGACTGAAACCGAAATCGAGGTCTCAATAAACCTCGATTGCACTCCGGGCACAGAAAATTCTCAAGTTATCAATGTTTCTACTGGTATCGGTTTTCTCGATCATGTGCGTCCGAGCTTTAATAAGTATCGTCAACTAAATCGTTGACCAAATAGCAGATGTATACGGCTCTGGCCAAGCATGGCGGAATGTCCCTGACCATGAAATGCAAAGGAGATCTTTGGATTGATGACCACCACACTGCAGATGAGTAGTACCTTACCTGGAGCGTCGCGTCACAACCCTGAGAGACGATATCTACAGGACAGCGCTATAGCCTTGGGCACAGCCTTTAAACAAGCATTGGGTGAAGTGCGTGGAATTCGCCGATATGGCACAGGTTTTGCTCCTCTGGATGAAGTATGTTTTTCGTTGCATCGTAAATTCGGACAATTGACTCCGCGCTCGAGGCCCTCTCTCGTGCAGTCATTGATATATGTTCACGCCCATACTGTGTGACAGAACTTGGTCTGAAGAGAGAGAAGATAGGAGACTTGTCCACTGAGATGATCCCTCATATATTCTACTCCTTCGCCATTGCATCGGGGGCCACATTGCATGTAGACGTTTTGCGTGGAGAGAATGACCATCATCGGCAAGTCCATGCTAACATGAACGAACCATGGGACTAACATATAAATAACGCCAGTGCCGAATCTGCTTTTAAGGCATTAGCACTTGCTATCCGACAAGCGATCGAACGGACTGGAGGGAGTGATGTTCCCAGCACCAAGGGTGTGCTTTAGAAATAGGAACAGGTATACTGGTAGGACTTGCGAGTCAGCGTCAACGCAGCACAAAAGATATCTTGTGTTTGTGGATATATACAGAGCGTTGCAGACAATAACGCAGGGAAACAATAGATATAAGGCATCTCCATATTACCAGAACAAGCATCGAGCTTCCATGGGAGGGTTCAGCTAAGTATCATGTTAATTGAAGCACCAAAGCCATTACTAGGAACTTACATACCTTAGCTTTCTTCGGGCAGTTGAACGCTTTGGCGAACTCGGGTATATTGTACACAGTGCCGTCAACGCGATACCGAGAAGGAGAATGGGGATCGGTGCGAATGCGCTGGACCTGGGATAAATTTGTCAATGGCAAGTCACCACAAGATCTAAACTTTATTACTGCTGCTGCTGGCTTCATCGCCCTCGCCCATATGCGGGCGAAAGAGATAAAGAAGAGTTGCTCCCTGTTGACCCGCATATTAAGAGACGTCGAGAGAACTCAATGTAAATCAAACCTAGAGAAATTTAAGCCTGGGAGAAGGAATTCGTCTCCGGCGTTGGAGGACGCATCATATTGAGCTTTCCATGCTCGGTATGCCTGTATCAAACCAGTGTCTCCGATGTTTTCACCGGAAGTCCTGCGGATAAATTAGTTGATAGCAAATTCCAATTTGGTTAGCCACCCACAAATTACCCTGCAGACAATCTCCTTATTAGACATGAAGAGTCAGAGAAATACTGGACATACATTGACATGTATCTTTTTGCCCTTTCCATCGTCGATGGTATATGCTAGATGAGGCAGTGGTCAGATCTTGAATCTGACATCGAAATGGGACAGCACCTGAATATTGTTCGACGATACAATCCTGTTTGACCTTGAATCCCTCGCTGGTTAAATTTGTCCACCACCCCTCCAACTTCCCTTCCTGGTTATACAGCCTACCAGCGGAATCAAACGCGTGCTGACAACCGCTTATGTATCACAAAGCGAACCGCACTTTGAAAAAAGAAACCTACAGTCAGTTCGTGGGCAGCAACGTGGCCGAAAGCACCGTAGGAAACGTATGAGGGCCTGGTTATTACTTAATTTTCCAGAACAGAAGGAGCTCAATAGAACTGCGCACCAGCCAGCTTCGAAGAATGGCTGCTGTAATATCCCGGCAGGGAATACGATCTGTAGGCGCATCAGGAGATTATCTTCGAGAATGAGCTACAAATGTACCTCGTTCGCGGGCGGATTAAAATACGCGTTAACCATGGATGGAAACATCTCCCACGTGTTTGGATCTCTTCGTCGACCCAATTGGAGCCACTTTTTGAATTGGTCACTCTTGCTAGAGAGGAATCGAACATTGAGAGGAGGTCGAGAGAGAGCAGGGAAGTGACATACATCGCACTGACGATATTTTCGAAAAAGTGGAGTTTGTCGACTTTAACCCCATTGTAGTATCGTGCGATTGAACTGGGGTCTCTTGTATCGGGTGAGAGTGGGAAGCCCACTTTGACACGAATCGCATCAGCCTTTCGAGAAAAGCATAAGCCACAAGAAAGAAGTAGGGGTTGTGTTCAAACTATGCACCTTCTCAGCTGCAGCTTGAGCAGACTTCTTGTCCATCCACTGGACTTGCGAGAGCGATGCCTTGAATGACTGAACAATATCTTTCAAGAGGTTGAATGCAGTGAAAATGGATGAGCAGTAGCAAACATACCTGTGATAACTTTCGTTCCCTTCTCTCTGGAATCTCCACCGAAGGTCTCGTTAACGAAATATCGTCCGACTGCGAAGCCAAGCGATTCTTCGACTTTGCCGATACAATATTCCGAACGATCACCCACAGCACCCTTCTTGATACCCGTCAATAGCTCATGTAGGGTTCTCTGCGCTTGCCATGCTTCCGTGCTCATGCCGAGATGAGGTGCAAGAGTTAAAGCAGCACGGACAACGAGATACGCTTCTAGTACACTTGAAGATGTCTTCTGAAGGATTTCCGCCAGCGAAGATGCATATGCTGGATATGTCATGATCACTGTCTCAGGAAAAGCCCGAGGGGTAAAAGATGAGAGATAGGCGGGGAAATCAATCTGAGGAAGAGTGTCGGTTAGATTTGACAAAAGAAGTGGGTTGTAGGTTGCGATAGGATCTTGGAACAAGACATCCCTATACAGGATATTAACTTGGGCATGACAAAAACTGCAAGAACGTACAGGTCGAGGCTTGCCTTCGCCAATTCCTCCTCAAACTTGACGATCTTTTTGGCGAGTTTGTGTGCTCGACGTGTTTTGTTCACAGGTTTCTTGCCCCCGTCCTTGTCATCGCCATCTTCACCCCAGGGTGGCCAGGGCCAAGGGGGCCACATCGAGTCCTCATTTGTAACTATGGCAGGGGTATTACGCTTTCGAACATTTTTGACCTCCTCGTCCTCCTCAGATAGGGTCAAAAGAAGTCGTTCGACGACGTTCTCGTATATGTTGAGTACGGATTTGTCCTTGTAGTATTCCTAAAGGCGACGTGTTAATAGAGGAGGCGGAATATCGCAGAAGTTCAACCTTGGACGGAAGGCTTAGGCTTGGTTGGCTGAACCATAGAACCATGTGGTTGGGATCCTTGCCTACATCGCCTTCAATGTCAAATGAAAACAACGCTTCAATGCCTGAAGGTCCACGTAAGCTGAGAACTCCACCGAGAGAAAATTTTCAGCAAGTGACCTTGGGAGTGAAGGTAAGCAAGTGCAGCCGTCAAATCTGTTGAATTATCCTTATCCCCGGTGTCAGTATCTGAGGTATCTCTGTGGAAGATCCTCCGAAGTGCCTGAACGAATTGCAACAATGGTGTAGTGCCAATTTCCTCTAGGGTATCCTCATTTACACAGGATGTATAAAAGTCGCGTAGCTTGCGTAAGATCTGCGTGTCGTGGGTTGACTGGAATAATCCAGGAGTGACCTTGGATTCCAGAATTCTCTGAATAACTTGTTTGTTCTGCTGCGCAAGGGCCTCGAAGTTGCCAAAGCTACTTTTGTCGGCAGGCAGCGGGTGATCTCGAAGCCATCCACCAGCTAAGATTTATTATTGAGAGCCGTTGGATGAGGTAACAGAGTGCAAAACGTACTCGCAAAGTCATAGAAGTTCTCGCATGGGTCTTGAGACATATCAAGGGAAGAAAGAATAGAACCAGAAAGGAGGATACATTGGGGGGTGATACATGCTTCCTGTAGAATCATGTCAACAATTATATGGGTGAACATTGCCAACCAGACTGACCTCTGGTCGATTCGTAGGACCCGGAGGTGGGAGAAGAGTCGTGGTACGCGTGGTCGTAGATATCGAGGTTGTTACTTGAGTCGATGTGGTAATTGAAGTAGCCGTGACGGTTGTGATGACTGGTGTTCCCGTTGGAGGCTTCTCTCCGCCCCCACCTCCATGACGGCGTCGCTCCAATTCGAGTTTGTGTTGAACACCAGCAAATAGTCCGATGAAGACCTAAATAAGTCGCATCAGGACAGGGATACAACGACGTTCATTGACGACTAACAGAGCTCAGCAGAAGCAAGGCAAGTGCGAGGACGAGCAAGATTTTCGTGAGAGGCGTGAGGGGCTCTTGAGCAATGGTTCCGACGCGTTCCGAAAAGGTCGAATCGGGCACCCCATTCCTTTCCTCAGTCTCTGGGTCTCTCAGCAAAGGTGCCGTTTCTAGAAGCTAGGTTAGGACAGGTGAAGTTGGAGCATGTTCATGGCAATTACCTTGGTCAGTTGAAGGCCGTGGAGGCCTATCCACCATATTGACAAGCTTCCTGTAGAACTATTAGGTGTGATAGTCGTGCGGCTGAAGAGTCGAGCCTCAAGTTTGCCTGAAGTATGGACTCTTAGGCGTGGTCAAGTATTCACGGATTACGTAAGCGGTCGAGTCTAAATTTAGATACTATGCACTGCTTGAAAAAAAATAACACCATAATCACTTCCCTCCAGAATCTCCACTTTTGTCAAAGTGGTACTTAAGACCAAACAAAATTTTATTTGTCAGCTTCAATTCTCGCAAAAACTGGACCGAGCGAGCGTGACGGGCAGATGAAGTACTGGACTAGGGCATACGTCGAACCCAGAGCGGATGGCTTTGAATATGCTTTCACCAGCACCATATTTAGACGAGGTCGGCCGTAAGCAGCCGTAAGCCTGGGCATACATACAGTGAAGAAGAGTATATAGACACACGAGTATGCATTGTGCAAGGAAACCAATTCTTGCTGCGAGCAGGATCATTGCGATCCAGACCCAGATGATGATGGTCGCGTCTTTCCCGCTCTCATTGTCCAGTCCGCGTCGCGCAAACACATTAAGAAATGGCAGGCCCATAAAGACGCAAGGCCAGATTTTCATGCAAAGATGGTACATTTTGGCATGGTTGAAACAACGTAAGAGGGTGGGCATAACGAAAATCTGGAGAGCAGCAGCAATAGCTCCAGACAGCGCAAGCGCGTAGCCTATTTCAGAGGTCTGTATCATCTCAGTATTTATATCACCGGGAGGATATGCGGACGAGAGATTTTATCTGGACAGGAAGATGGGGAGGAGCTCGAGGGATATTAAGAGCTTACTGGGCACGAGCAAAGGGATGTAGGCAACGGTTGAATACATGGAAGCGACGAAGCGTTTTGAGAAAGTGCCAGGTGCGAGATATTAACTCATTGAGAAAAGAAAGAGCAGATAACGCGCTAGGATAACAGATAACAAAATATATTGAGACGCCAGCCACAGAGGGCGCTGGCACACGAACGACGTACACCGACATACAACTTGGATCGAGATGGACTCGAAGTGGGCGACGGAGACGAGGACCACGCCGTCTTCTTAACTAACATCATTGCTCACACAGAATACCTAACGACTTGTATCTGTCGCCTATTGCAGGCGTCCGGTACTTAAGAGAAGAGCACACGGCGACATACCAACATCGGCGAGGGAGTCTGCACCTGAGCGGCCACCAAAGCGTGCTAATCGAAACGATGCTTCGGCATCGGGTCCCAGGGGGATGTCGTCATTGGGCAAGCCGTCTGGGATGCACGAGAGGGCGTCGTCGCTGCAAGGAAAAGGGCAATAGGGGCCCGTAGAATAAGAAGTGTTAGGTCCCCCATAGGGCTTCGCCCCAGAGGACAATGAAATCACATTAAGATAATGAAGAGGACATCAAACACGGTCGAGACGAAGCTGAACACGCAACTAAAAAGGCATAATGTGTTGATTACGGGAATAGAGAGTAACTGCTGGATTGTATGGGGTCGAGATACGGAACGGGGCTCAAGTGAAGTGTCTGTCCCCGAGTATGTAATGACAACGGTCTTTGAAGCCTCCTGCGGCTTTCTCTGTAGAGTCTGAAGAAAATATAGAGTCATCGATAGAAATCGAAGTGAACAAGAAGAGAGCCCTACTTCCTCTAGCAATCTGAAGTTCAATACGGACCCAATCGCAGTAATGCCTGATAGGACAAAGGATGGAAGGGAGTATGGATTAGAATGAAAGAATGGATGATCAAAAAATCGAGGGTATTTTGAAGCAGGGTGTGAAAGTACCTCCGACAAACGGTCTAAAAAATAATAAGCAAGGGTGGAAAGGTAAAGAGGGCGTGGCATACCCAATGATGGCTTCAAACGGCCACCATAAACTGAAGAATGCAAAGGCAACAGACTGGTTGTGACGGTCCGTAATATCGCACAACACAGTGGGTATAACAGCAACGTTCCCAGAAGAAAAACCTGCTGTCGACGATACATTACGTTCGTATCTGCCAAAAGAGAGGCAAGCCAGCAATACCTAGGGCGCGAGATCCTAAAGTACTTGAAAAACTTTGGGATATAACTGAACAACATTGTGGACACGGCTAAGCCAGCTACACCTGCAAGGATCACAGGGCGACGGCCAATAAAGTCTGAATCAAGACGATCAACTTTAGAACGGCATTCGGAAGGAGATGTCATTTAAACCTGACAAGTTACCCCAGGAGTATATAACGAGCAACTGACATACAGCGAAAGAACTTTCCTATAAAGCGGACTCAACTGATCGATGTGTGTCAACCAATCGAAAAACTCTGGACGCACCAGAAGGCCGCTGTAGAACCCGACTTTTGACGGATCGTCGGTACTCGTCGGTAACATGAAGGTCTCTTAGAAATTTGTTCATCTGTGTGAAGTTCAAGGATCAGCAGACGTAGAAAACACAGAGGCCTTAGTTGAACTCGGAAAAGTGACGATCGGTTGACCAAAGCGATCCCATTGGGAGAAGGAAACAATAGGAGGTGTGTGTCGAAATGTTCCATTCTCATAAGTAAAACCAAATCCCGCCCTTGATTGACCCTTGCCAGCAGGTGCCAAATTAATGTCGGTATTACATAATATTTGCCGTGCCAGATATGTCTGCATGCAAGAAATTGTGAGAAGCGACTCCAAGGTCCTAACGAGCGAGCCAGCTGGTATAACAGTCCTCAGTCTATCAGGCGGAGTACAGACGGGTGAATAAAATCTAGAAATCACTTTACCTGATAAGTATCTAACATGCTCCGCTCGACACGTTGTTGGGCATGCGACGGCCCCTGCCTTCGGCTTGCATGTCCATGACCTTCCAAAATTTGCATCCCTTTCCTTCGTTTTGAGTTCCAGCATAACATGCCCACCAGTATCGATCGGCCTGACCGTCGCTCCGATTCTTCATGTCGGCCCGCAACACGGTTGAAATTCCGCATTTACAACGGGGGATACTTGGCGGACGGAAATCGGGCCTGTAGAATCGAAAAGTTATGTTTATACGGCAATTGGAGGGCTCTATATCTGCTCCTGGCGTCTCTGGAAATGCTGGACGGTACAGATCAATGGTAGGTTGCGGAGGAATACAATGCTTAAATCTCTCTTGACATGATGCGTGCATGATTGTAAGCTGCGCGAGAGGTAACTTAAAGGTTCCAATGCAGGGTTGGCGTGAAAGTATACGCACCGAATTGTGAGGTAGAGGGATGTTAAATGTTCTTGCTTTGCGGTCTTTCACATGACCCGTAGGTATCACCTCCCGCAAGCTGAATATACGTTGGGTCCCTGTACGCCACGAAACTAGAGTCAACCTGTCTGAAAGGACGGTAGGTATACGATCTTCCTACCAAGGCTGAGAGACGCAATTGTGGGATATGGCCCCAAATATGTCAATTGGTCCGAGTGGAAACCCACAGATTCCTTTGAGCCCTCGTAGCAGTTGGATGCGGCTACATTGGCTCGCCAATTTGCATCCCCGTTGCCGGATTCCCATTCCAGCGGAAATTGTTGTCGGTTTTTCAGTTGTTCGTTCACAATGCGCTCAACTACGTTACAGGCCTCTTCCATAGCAGGAGGGAATACCTGAGGAGGCTCAGAAATGCGACCGTTATACCTACGGTGAGATTATGAGCGCCTGTGGGCCATTCGACAATTAGTATGTACACACCAGAATTGGGCTGCTTCCTGCCATGATTCGTTTCTATCGATGCCATCATCTTTTCGCGCGAAAAAGGCTGTGCGATGCGGGCTCTCGACCAGCCTATCAAACAGCCACCATTTATTTCTGTTCCAATCGCAAGATGCGCGGATCATCGTGTAAAACAGTCTGCAAGCAAGTTCCGGGGGCAGAATGGATAGGTGTAGCGTACAAGGAGTGTTCTGGGCCACCATATCAGGATCGGAGAGCGTGAGAGGTGGCAGTTGTGGTATGCTTCGTTTTAGGGAGGGCGGAGGTCGAAGTACTGACATCAAGTTCATCACTGGTGGCTGATGCGAAGAGCTCGAATGAGGGGTTTTGAGGCGTGAGGGGACATCTAATTCTTCTTCATTACGACATGGTTCGTCTTCCGAGCGTTTCGATGTCTTGGGGCTTTTTGATATCCAACCGTCAAGGTTCATTTGTTTTCGCTTCTTCGTCTTCACATCCTTGGAGCCGGATCCATTGAGAAGTCTGGCTGTGGCTTCAACATCGCCATTGAAATGTACCAAAGCCTCTAGAATCGTGTCTGTATCAAGCTTTTCCTCAGGCAACAAACTGGATACAAGGGCCAAAAGGGTATCTGTGTCGTGGCTGGATTCCATGCTACGGTCAAGTTGGTGTGACGAAGACTCGCGTTTAGGTGTGACTCCAAGTCAAGTTCACACGCCTCCTCGAATTCCAATGAAGCAGCCATGTCAGTTCGAAGGGGCAAGCTCAACGCCGTTTGCCGTGAAGGCTACCAAACTTTTAGTTGAGAATGAACCTGCCCCTTTCAACTTTCCCCTGAATTCTTACATTCCTTCAGCGAGCACTCGTGGCGTTGCTTATCATTTGGCTGACTCTTACATACCTCTTGCCGTGCTCGATTTACTGTCAGTCATCTTTCAGAATCCCCTTTACCGACCTACATCTTTCCGCCCTGCACTTGGAGGACCACTGTGCACGTATATCCCCAATCAACTCATCCGAGTACCACCTCCGACAAACAGCCTTGGCGGCTGCACTTCGAACACTAAACGCTTCTGCTTATATCGCTGAGCCTGGAGCAAGCGCGTCATTCTACGGTAACATTTCTCAAGCAACTTGGAGGGTCTCTGAACGACCGCTGCTCTTGATCGTCACTGCATCCGGGACCCCTGGAGAGACCTCCAGAGCCAATATATCTGTCTTGACTCCGAAGGTACTTACCTGAATTTCCCAAGGGTTTCTCTCATACGGCAGTCCTGAGAACCGAAATAGTTCGAAGCCACCAGGGCGAAAAAGCTTCCTATTCCTTCCGAAGTGGAAGTCCATTACATCGAGTGGCCTGAAGACGCAAACCCTTACAAGCTCGCGGCCACAGCCCTCTCCGACACGACGGGGACCATTTTCGTGGACAGTAACATCCGGAAATTTATTTCTGACGGTCTGCAATCGGCCCTTCCAAATTCTACCATCCTTTCTGCGCCTGAAGAAATTACTCAATTCCGTGAACGAAAGTCGAGAGCTGAGATAGACATTTTAAAGTGTGCTAATGAGGTGAGATCTTTCGATTTCATTTTGATCACGTCTCCCTTCTTCCTTCTCTGATACTTCAACGATACAGGCGACTCTCCTCGCCATCCGCACAGTTCATAAGAAGTTGTATCTTGGTATCCGCGAGTCAGAGGCGCGTGCCATGATGGGTTATGCTCTCGCAGCTGCTGGTCTTAGGGATGGAGGATGCCTGACGCTGTTCGGAGGTTCGCTTCTATCAATAAATAGGTTGCTCGATTTTGAAGCTCAATAGAGAATGCTGCTCTCCCTCATGGAAGCGGTACCGACCGAACTCTAGGTGCCTCTGATTTCGCTTTGTTCGATTGTACGGCATCCCTGCATGGATATTATAGCGATATCACTCGAGTGACTTCTTTCTCGACATCAAACACCTGAGTGACCTTTACTTACCCTTATGTCAGACAGTCGCTTTACCTGAATCCAACATTTCAGAGGAACATATGCACATCTGGAACCAGGTCCACTCGGCGCAAAGGGTAGCCCTACGTACGGCTCACGCAGGAACTCTGGCCAGCAAAGTGGATGAAGCGGCAAGGCTTTTATTAGCGTTCAACGGTTACGCCTTGTATTTCACACATCGCCTTGGACACGGTTGAGTTTCTCGTCTCAACACCTCCCATATTTTGTGTCTGACCCAACTTTAGGTATCGGGCTCGAAGTTCACGAAGAGCCATACCTGCGTGGTGGAAGTAGCGCTGTTATCAAGAGTGGCCATACGTTCTCTAACGAGCCAGGAATCTACATCGAAGGCAAAGTAAGTTGACAACGATGCATTGCCTATATAACGTGAGTCACTGAGATAATTGCATGGTTTCTAGGTCGGTGTAAGGTTGGAGGATTGTTTTTTCATTAACGACAATGATGTTCCAGTTCTACTGACGGAAGCCGTAGGCGGACAAAGCGCGTCCCCGTGGGCTCCTTGATGAGGTGTAATGTGGTTCGTCATGTCAAGAATTCAGGTGTTTTATGATCGTATGCTTGTCCCATAATGCACTGTACAATATAGAAAGAGTAGAAAAGAAAATAGCGCTCCACTACAAAATCCTGAAGCTAAATTGGATAGGATACTGGATACAATAAATGGACATGACGAGATATAAGTGGAATAGTGGGGATATGGGGCTCTTCCACATGATGCTAATATATAGATGTAAGCTTCCGAGAAAAGATCGGAGGATGTAAGAACAAGGAGTGTAGGCCACTTGGCTTGAACCGTGAGACAAGAAGATCTCCAACAAAGCATGGAAAGTGCTAGGACTCCGAAGATTTATGACATCTCAATCATCTCGTCTGGAGTTGGAAGAGGCAAAGGTATTGCTGCGGGAGACAGAGGCGATATCATGCTAGGAGACTGGTTGGATAAATGTCGTAAGAACGGGTTCCGTGTATGGTTTCGGGAAATCGGAGAGGCTAGGCATACGAATATGTGAACGAGTCAACGTGAATGGTATAAACTGGAAGACTGAACCGACGCACAAAGAACATTGGCTTTGCGCCAACGAAAAGGTGGACTGTCGGTGTCACGTTCAAGCGATGATTCCGGATCAGTTAAAGAATCAGGAGTGCGAGAGCTTGTATTTCGACTCGGCTGTCCAGAATGAGCAAGGTCTAACTCGTCCGGAATGTCGTTGCTCTGGGGTAGAATCTCTAATCGGCCGCGACCTTTGTATGAGAAGGAGCGCTCGTGAGAAAACGTCGGAAGAGATGTAGCGCCTTGTCGACGAGTTCTGAGAACTGGTGAGACGGAGGGAAAGAACGATGGACGCAAGATAGACAAGAATTCCTCGAGAGCCTCTGTGGGAAGCCCGGAGCTGTAAAGGTAGCTTGAGCGCACATACCAGGCCAAATGATAGTTATGTCTAACCGAGGAGAAGACCGCGGCGAGGCTTGGTCTTTATCAGACGAGGAATCTGAAAAGAGGGCAACTTTGAAGTCATCAATGCTATTAGTATCGCTAATTCTGACACGGTCGTTCGGACCAGAATGTGTTCTGTTGACTATAGCATGATATGCGGAGGTGAGACGAACGGGACGAGGGGCGATGAGGAGAGGATTATCGTTTGCGCTCAGATTCATGGTGGTCTGCTGCCAACGACCTGTGCCGCATGAAGCAATCAGTGTATTTGAAATGTTTTGCACCGCCAAGCACGTCAATACAGAGCCACACTTATCGGTAAAGCGCGGACCGTTCGAAACTCCGCGGCTCTTGTGAATTCGATGAAGAATCTTCCTGGATTTTGAAATGAAATGGTCGTATAAAAAGGAAAAAGAACGGTTTGAACATGTCAGCCCCCGTGAGTTCCCTCTTCCCTCATGTCCACTCTTCACCGCACCAGCTCTGATGAGATCCCCTGTGACGAATCCTCTTCTTTACTTGCTGATCGTCCCTCTAGTATTGAGGCTCAAAAACATCCAGGGGCCGCCGTTCCCACCCCGCTGCCTAAAGCTCAGCTTGCTGCGCTCTGTTCTGTCCGTCTTGTCGATCCCATAGCATTTACACAGGTCTACCCCCACTTTCCTATACACTTTTCACGTGGTCTCACTCTTTCTTCTCCAGATTTTCCCTTATATCAATGAATTCATCACCCTCCTCGGTATCACGGATGATCCATCACAGATAGGCTTTTATAGCGGCCTCGTGGTATGGATTACCCACTCCATATTACACAGACCAATTGACTGTATCTCAGGAATCAAGCTTTGCCCTGGCCCAACTCTTCAGTATATATCAATGGGCAAAGCTTTCCGGTATGACACCGTAATGTCATCGGCCGCTGATTCTAACAGATCCTCAGATCTCGTGGGTCGTCGTCCTGTTGTAATTGCAGGAACTCTGGGGTTGGTGGTCACCACCGCTTTTCTTGGCATATCTAGCTCTCTATCGCAGATCTTATTATCTCGTTGTCTTGGTGCGTCTTCTTCTCAGTCCTGTCAGCCTCTACACCAAGCTAACCCGGCCACCTCTCATAGCCGGCCTTTTCTCTGGGAATGTTGCTGTCATTCATTCTGTCCTTGGTGAACTCACAGATTCGACCAACCAAGCTGTTGCATTCCCAATTTACGGTTTATTTTGGCCACTGGGTGCCATCATTGGGTAAGCCTTTGAACGAGTTAAAAGAGGCACCGTTAACTGTGACCGCTACCTTAGACCTCTAATCGGAGGCACCTTATCGAACCCAGCAACAAAATACCCAATCTTATTTGACATTCCGTTGCTGAGGATGTTTCCCTATCTCCTTCCGTGCCTTGTCGCTGCTCTTTTGGGGCTTTGCGGTGTTCTATTGGCTCATTGCTTTTTGGACGAGGCGAGTCTTGGTCACCTTCGATACCAAACATCTTTTGCTGATAAAATTTGCGCAGACGTTACCCAGTAAACTTCAGGTCAACATAGAAAAAGGTGCACACTTCCACGGTTCCTACGGTGCAACTGACAATCAGGATACTGTGTTGTCGCCACCTCCCATCAGCATCGTAACGCTGTTGTCAATTCCTACCATTCGAGCCCTAAGTACCTCTGGTTTTGCGTTATGTTTCATAGCCACAGCTTTTGATGTCGTATTCGTTCTCTTCTGCTACTCTCCTGTAGAGATTGGTGGGCTGGCATTCTCCGTATGTCATCGATTACCTCTTCTCATTGCCAGCTCTTCCCTCATGATCATTATTTTTACTAGGCTTCGCAAATAGGTTGCTCACTAGCCATCGCGGGCGCCATTTCTGCCGGAATTCAGCTCCTCTTCATGCCCACCCTCCTGCGCACATTCGAAATCACCAATCTATACACCTTTTGCATGGGCCTTTGGCCATTCACCTTTGCAGCGCTTCCCTTCCTCAACCTTCTTGCACGAGGTGGATTAGATGCAGCGACGGGGTCGATTGATACCGCAACGCTGGCAAAAATATGGGCTGGTATCGCTCTCATTCTGGGTATATCTCGAATTGGTTGCCTTGCCTATTCGTGAGTTCATTTACCATTCTCTTGAAATAACTTCATCCTAATGTCATTCTTACCAGCGTCAGCATGATCCTAGTCAAGGAGAATGCACCCAGTCCTTCCTCTCTGGGTTCAACCAATGGTCTAGTACAGTTCTCCATGTGCCTCGCTCGTGCCTTTGCGCCTGCATTCGTAAGGTACGTGTCCTCGTCGATGATTTCACTTCGGTCATTCAAAAACCTTCCTACAGTTCTGCTTTCGCGTTTTCGTCAGAAAGAAAGTTGCTGTGTGGTCATCTCTGGGCAGTGGTCATGGTCACTATATGTTGCTTGGGTTCATATCTGGCTAGAAGTATCGTGCATTGCAAAGCTACCAATGCTGCGCGATGACATGTTTCAAGTTGATCGGGACGTAGTGTATTACAGAACTTATATTCGGATGTGTCTCTACAGATAATCAAATATTGGATGAATCCACAGTAACATAGGCTCAAAGAGGTGGACTACAACTTGGACGTCGGCTCGCCAAGGGCATAAAGTTGATCAAGTTCAGCCTTGAATTTAGCATAAGCATCTTTCCGTCGCATCTTCATGGTTGGTGTCATGGTTCCGTTGTCGACAGTGAAGGGATCAAGGCTGAGATGAATTCTCTTGATCATCTCAAATCTACGGAGCATGAACGGTAAACAACGCGATTCAGCATCTCAAGTGAAATGACTCACCCGTTCAAACCATTCCGCTTGGCCTCTTTTGTGATCGTGGCAAGAATTTCCTGCTGGACACGCTCATCCTTGCAGGCCGCGACTAGCTCCTGCAAGTCCTCTGCCGTGACTTTCTTACTGAGGACTTTCGATGCTACCCCAGCAAGTTGAGCAGGATCCGGGATGATGACGGCAAGAAGGTATGACTGCAGGGCATCGCCATGAATGTATATCTGAGCAACAACAGGTGAAGAGCTATACATGTTCTCGATCTTCTCGAGAGCCACGTATTCGCCCTGTGCGAGTTTCATGATGTTCTAGACCGACAGAAGAGCGGCGGTTATTTCATAGAATTTATGCAGAAAAGGGGAACCAACCTTGACTCGGTCGATAATCCTAATCCGACTACACTGGTCAATCTCGGCAACGTCTCCAGTGTGGAGCCATCCCTCTTCATCGATGGTTTCTCTAGTATTTTTCTCGTCTGAAAAGAGGTCAAGCGATGAAAAAGACGAAGGCTTAGAATATTGGTACCCTTGTAGTACACCCTGAAACAATTGTCGCCGCGAACACAGAGTTCGCCACGAGGATTGGGTTTATCTTCTGATGTGTAGCCCATAGAAGGCACATCGATGAGCTTGACCTCGTTGATGGGTTGAGGGGGGCCGACGGTCCCACTAGATGTTGGATCATTTGGCCAGGCTTTTGCGCAAGTAGCACAGTTCTCGGTCATTCCATACCTGGGATGAAGCTAAGTCACCGAGATCCCATCATACATGTCAATTCTCTCACCCTTGGATAAAATCAGTAAATGTCCTCTACAATTACGACAGGCAACTCACCTTCAGTGACTTCACAAGCAAAAGCGATCTTGAGGAAATCCATCACTTCAGGACTAATAGGTGCAGATCCGCTTGACATCAATTGGATTTGGCCCCCAAGAACAGCTTGAATCTATGATTCATGAGTAAGCAATGCCAGGTATCAAACGCACTGTTTCAGGTCCCAAGTACCTTCCGGAAAACTAATCTATCCCAGAAGACATGCGTAGCATCTCCTGTGGTGTGCAGCTTGTCTAACTTCACTTTCATGGCCTTTCTGAACAAGTTGCCCTTGAAACCAGGGACATCCCCCCCGGCCATGGCTGCTTGATAGACCCTGTTCAAAACCCGCGGAACCGAGGGGAAAAAGTTTGGTTTCAGCAGTTGAGCGTCTTCGAGTAGACGGAGTGGATCGCCGGTGAAGTAGCCAATCCTACCGCTGACAGTAATTACACACAGTTCACATACGCGCTGCAAAATGGTGAGAACAATACACCGTCGACACGACAAAACTGACCTCATATATATGGGCCAGAGGCAAATATGACATCAAACAAGCCTCCTCTGGGAGTTGTAGTCCGTGCAGATTTGACTGGGTGGCCAGTGCAAAATTTGCATGTGTAAGCACAACGCCTTCAAGAGCATAAGCGACTAAAGAGATGCCACAGAGCAAGGGTATCACCTTTGGGATTGTTAGTCGTTCCCTAAACAACCTGTGAGCAGTGGCTCGCCAGCTACTCAGGAGCGACGTACAGACGTATAACAAATCGATGCTATTGATTCAGGTTTGGCACGGATAGGCTCCATGAGATTGGCTTTTCCGTAGGCCTCGACTAGTTTTGAGTATAAGCATCAGGAAGAAAAAAGATTATGACATGAATGACCAACTTTCTCGTAACTCCTTGAACTGTATGTTTTGAGCAACGCTCCACTCCATCAAGATCTTGCTTGTTTCGGGTGTCAAATCGTCAATGCAGATGATGAATTTCAGTATTGGGAGGCTGGGTGCGAATTTTAAAAGGGTGGGGATATGGTCAGACGTGGCAAAGATGATGGTAACTTGTGAATGGTTAATTCTAATGAGTGTTAGTTCAAAAAAGATAGAGACTACAAGATGAGCGGTCCAAATACATGTATTCTGGAGAGCATTCATAGCATCAGTTGGCATCCACAACTTCATCAGTAGCACACACCAACGGAATCCTTTCCAAGGGTATCATAAAGGCTGACCGACACCTTGTTGTAGCTCTGTAGTGCGATGTCGATTATTTGCCATTCTATGCATTACGTGTCAGCGAGATAAGCCGTAGAGGAATGTCAAGCATACCGGGTCTATTAGCTGACCAAATTCCAACCGTATCGAATTCTCCCCCTCCAACGTCACCTTTGGCAAAAAGCGAGGACAGAGCGCTCCCGACATAACGTCTGCGGCGGTCGATGTCGCCATACGTCTCCCAAAAATAATGGTTCGCGTATTTGAGAGGGTTTGTAGATATAATTGGGCGTGCTCCGAGGAAGGGGCGGTCCCTTCCACCTGACAACCCGGCCTCGAAAATTTCGTCAAGAGTTTTGACGGCATTAGGTGTGTGCAATCCAGTGAGACCCCATATGCCTAGATATTGTTAATACAAACAATCGTGCTGCTGGCTTATCGAGCAATTACCATTCCGATAATGGGCTTCACAATATGTTCTCAGTATCCCGTCAGCTTTCCTAGGCAAGAATAAGCCTACCTGTTTGGCCTGGGCGCTTTGTCCCAGGAACCTGCACAGACTGTTTATCGTATGGCAGGTTTTCTGGCCAAGGTATAGCTCTGGAGTTGACAAGAGGCATTTAGAAGAGAATGAAGTGGCAGGGTTGTTTGGCTGTTCGAGTTCAAGTGACTAGTGACCGAGGTACTCAGGTACCCAGTTCTGACAAATTCACATGTACCGCAAATCTGGCCCATTATTTCTAGTCATAGCCGCGGCCTCGTAACATGGGATGTCGACGAGTTCTAAGTAACCTTTGTATAAACTGTCATGCTCATGAAAAGTCATATTACAGAGGTGTATCGTACGCGTAAATAATCCGCACCATCCCGACTCATCCCGATTGTAGTAAGCAGGTCAATGGAAGGCATGATACTCTAATCTCGCCGGGTCCACAAGCTTTGTGCCTTCAAGAGGTCAACCACAGCTGGCAGCTTCTCGTCGATCGAAAGGAACATGGATATTGCAGCCACTATGGCGCGCTGAGGACGATCTGTGCAACGAGGGGAATTGAGTAACTTTTGCTGAAAGATAGCATGACGACGAACACTCATGAATTGTTCATAATTCAATTGTACCCATCCATCCCCGTCATTGTCGACCCTGTAAGGATTATGAGTTGCAAGCAGCTTTCGTTGATTATGATACACATACCGCTGAAATGCCTCAGTAAGGGTTTTCACGACGACACACGCCCTTACAAATCGATCAAACGTAATGCCAGGAGGCGGTCCATATCCAGTCGACGGTTCAGAAGCTGGATATCTGCTCAGTTTGTCGTCATTTAGGTCGGAATAGATAAGCATACAGTATTTATGTTCAACGAGAGTGAGAAGAGGAGGTGAAAGATTGTAACCAAAACTTCGAAGTGCTTCAGCAAGCTCTCGGCCTTCAATAGATCCCGAGCGATCTCGGTCGAAGTGTCGGAAAACATTTTGCCAGTCCGAGATGTATTTCCAAAGGCCAGCGAACTCTACGAGTCAATAAGCTGTGAAGAACAGAAAAGTGACGGCAAGTAAAGCATGCCTGTGTAATTGATAGTCCCACTTCGGTCAGTATCCTGAGCTATGTTAATCATGTACACTTGATGAGATGACAGCAACGTACGAAGATGCCCATGAGCATTTTCACAGTATCTAAATCAAAGCCTATCCAACATTATTACCACGACATATCTGGCGAAAACTCAGCTAGCTTGCTTACTTGTCCAATTTCCTGAAGCTCTGGTGTCAAATTGGACAAAGTTGATTGAGCTTGACTTACCATTGATGAGAGCCGTTTGTAGCTCGGTAAGGCTGATAGAACCAGATCTATCGGAATCTACAGCAGAGAACCACTGCCAAAGTTGAGGATCGGCTCCAGGAGGTGGTCCATGCTGCTGCTGGTAATGGTCACGATAGCCGCCCTGATATCCGTGTCCTGAGTGGTGAACAGGAGGCGCAGTATGGTTGTTCGGGCGGGAATGACCATGTTGGCCGTAGCTTTGGGATCCATAATGTTGAGAACCGTACATCAGGAGGCTAATATAGTTAATTAGGGATGGCTTCGTGTAAGGAGGAATACGAGTAAAGGGAGTCCTGTGGCTGTGCGATACAGATTCCGTGGTTCGCTGTGATTATTAATAGATGCAAGGTCTGGTTCTAGGTTACAACGAAAGGCTTATCTGAAAAATTCCATGAAGTGCGGAGAAAAGACCAACGGCAGTTGCGTCCAGGCAACTACGGAAGTTCAGACTACTGTAAAAATGTTAAATATTTTTGGGACCTAGGCAAACACCTTTGAGCACCGGTAGCTTGGAGCCCTGGCTGTGCACGTTATTCATATTGCACATGCCAAGCCCAACGACTTGTGCGCAACGACAGTGCAAGCAACTCATATTTAAGACTTGCATAAGTACGGTGAGTCTGTTCTGTTATGACCTGTCAACGCGCGATCATCTCGACGCGACGCATCATGTGGTCTTCGGTTCAATTGAACCTCAGAAGTTAGCGTCTGTACTTACTTATCCGTAGCTCCTAGGCCTAGCTCGATGACTGCACCCCATGTCCAGGCTGTCATTTTTGACGTATGCGTGTTTTAATCTGGTTTGCGGTCTATTGGTTGATGTGCATCTCCGGTCTTTTCAGATTGGCGGTGTGGTCTTGCGAAGCCCTTTCATTGCCATCGCTACACATGAACGCGAACTAGGAGTTCCCGAAAACTATCTCAATTGTTCCATGTACGTCAACATTCTTCCTGACTTTCCAGGCACTCCACTTGTTGTCATCCTTCTCGCAGTGTCGAGCGCGGCGCCCAAGGCGCATGGCAAAAATTTGAACGTGGTGAAATGTCACTGTTTGATTTCTACGAAGCTTTCGGTCATGAACTCTCCGACACTGTTAACGGCAATATATGGTATGTAGTTCGAAGGCATCATAACAACTTTTTCAAAATTTCCAACAGGTATAAGGCCTACTGTGACCGTAAAGGACTAGGTGTGTGTTGAATTCCATGAAACCCCTTCCATCTTCAAATTAACAAAGATCAAATTACACAGAAGTCCCCCCATTACCAGAGACCCTGAGTGTTAGCGGGAGAGACGTAAGAACTATTCGCCGACTTTTTTGTCTTTTTTGCCAATCCAGGCGGCTAGCTTTTCGGGTCCATGATGCGGGGGTCCAATGTTTATGACCCCCATATTTTACATGCTATTCGTCGTATTAGAGGTAACGTACTAACGTTGAACCCAAATTCGTTCACATCATCGTTGATCGGTCTAAGCAGCGACGGGGAGGTACAAAACCATAGCTTTGACCAATAATTTCGCCAAGGCAGAGGTCCCGCCTGTCGAGGCACAATTCCTGGGATGGGATGAGGGTGCAACACCAGATCACCTCCGTTCCTTGTTCGATGACTTTTGCGACAGCAGTACCCTGGGGATGCGGTAAACAATGCAGCAGACTCCATGGGCTGTATACTCATCGTCCGCCGTCTTAAGGAAACCGGAACCTGAATTCTATCTGTTGGCTTGCGAACGAAATGGCATCCAACCGCAGCAAGCCATATTCCTTGATGACATTAAGATGTGGGTATTAGAAATACTGCCTCATCTCTAAGCTAAGAAGCCGCGTTCGACAGAAACCTTAAATCTGCCAAGATGCTTGGTATGGAGACCATCCGTTCGTTTTGAAACTTCATTCCATTTCGCTGCTTCACTGAAGACCATCTCTCAGATGTTTCGATCGGAAAAACATTGGACGCGGTCAAGATTCTAGAGGGCAAGCTTGGAATCGACCTCACAGGGTCCCTGGAACATGTAACAAGCAGTAAACTGTAAAGTAGACTGGGTGCGAAGCCATTGCAAGCGAGGGGCAAATACCTGGGCTGGTTTTTAGACAAGCACGTATTGGAAATTATTTCTATCATGGTTCCGCATGTATATGCAAGTACAGAAAGAGGTGGACGATTTAAAATGGTTTGTCCGATGGAGGTGTGTTGTCTTCGAAATAGCTTCCCAGCTGGAAAGAGCACGCAAGATGTCAGTCATAATATGGAAACAGACTTCAATATCGAATTCACCATGGGGACTTTGACCAAGAGTTCACGCTTCACGAGTGGGGTCACGGAGAGGACCTGGTCAAATACATAAATGGAAGCATATGTGTAACAAAAATGAACATTACGAAAAGCGCTGCTGTTCCTGCCCCAACACTCCACACTCCAATTGAACGTGCCCATGGTTTCAAGGACTATGAGTGTGAATGGTGACCATGAGCGTTGCGAGTGTGAAGATAATCAATGAAGCAAACACACATTGATAGTGGCCTTAACTGGTGGTTGCGGCTGATATACCAGACGGGCGTTGGCCATTATCAATAATGGGGTCTATGGAGTTGCAGCAAAGATAGGCTGGGCAACGAACGGAGAACAGCGGAAAGGGTAGTTTGATCGGAGAACGCCGTAGAATTTTTCTGATCACGACCACACACATTTGGCGATCTAGTGGAAACACTCTGGATTCCGTCATCAAACACTAGAAAGAGATGGCCAATCCTCGCCAACGCCGCAAGGCCCGTTCCTCGTCCCACAAACCAGTATCTCACTCTAGACATGCGAAACGCAATCTAAAGAAGATGCCTCGTAAGATCTGGTTGATCTTGTTAGGGACTGATGTTAAATAAACCTTTCTTTAGCTATCCGCGGTCCCAAGGTACTCCAGGACGCATGGGACAACAAAAAGACCATCCGACAGAAGTGAGTCTGAACCTTTCGCCTCCACTTGGAGGTGGTTTAGATACCAGCTCACACAGGCTGATGTTAGTTACGCTGCGCTTGGTCTCATATACACGCTGAATCCATTAGCTGCCGGCGGAGTAGAGCCATTTGAAGTGCATATCGAAGAGCGTCAGATTGCGTCGACTTCGAAACCACTACAGCTTGCTCAATTACCAAAAGGATTTGGCAAAATTATCCGCGACGAAGCGGGCAACGTTTTGCGAATCGAAATACCGGACGAAGAGGATGGACCTCCTACTGAGAAACCGAAGAATATGGAAATGGAGGAAACCGACGTGGACAGCACCGTTTCTAAGCCATGGGTGACAGATCTGGGTGGCAGCGAAAAGTCCAAGTCGAGGAATGGGCACTTAAGTGTTGTGCAAGGTGAGCAAAGTTTTCTATGGTCTGTGACGTTTTTTGGGATCCCTCGGCTTAGCCTAATGGAGCTGTCTCCACAATGCGTTCGATGATCCTTGCCAGGATCTCTAGTGATGAATGACAGTATGCCTCCCACCTGGCAACCGTAGTGTCAAATTGCGAGTGTTTTCTGAGGTGTTTTGTCAACGCCGGTGGACACGATGCCCGACATTGGCGTCCATTTATTGCTGTCGCATTCTCACGGTTCGTGCGGGCTTCGGAAGATGATACAGTCAAGCTTCTCGTGCTTCTTTGTTCGTCTCATTAAAGGACTTTACTTCTTTCATCTACATATCAAATTCCTGAGCTTACGACAGATGATTTAATAGCACTAGAACGCATAAGCACGTCATTGAATCAAACCTCGACTACCCTGTCTGCACCACTATCGGGTGCTGGGCCGCGACACGTGTCCTCGGGGGAGGTGGCATACCTCGAAAGGCTGGTGATGAAGTATGGCCAGGACGTTGAGCAGATGGCGCGAGACCGAAAGCTTAATCGCGAACAACGGACCGCAGGGGCACTGAGACGGGGATTGAGGAAAGCTGGTTTAGATGGCGAAGGTGGACGATCTTGATCGGTGTGGCGTATGGGTGATGATGAGATTTTGTTTTGGAGAGTGGGATGCAATCAGCGCCCTGTCAGAAGCCTGTCTGGAGACGCGTGACGGCAAATTGATAGAGTGAAAGCAAGGTTGGGGGTGGAAGGGAAAGACTGGAAGGCAAAGCAGGGCCAATCTCTAAAAGTCGCGGGGTTGGGAGCTGGTGGACAGAGAGAATGGTTGGAAGGACCCTGTGCGGCTGTTGAAGCGAATTTGTCATTAAGTTGTAGGGGGAAGGAGATTAAGTTTAAGATCAGACGTGCGCCAGGATATGGGGTCATAGCGGAGGGCAGTCGACGAGGGCCGTAGCCGGAGAATCCCCGAAGATAATAGATCAATGATGTTGACGTCAAGCTGGGATTGGCTGCCGCGATTGGCTGGCGGCTGACATTGCCGTGCCATTTGAGGATATATTGCTGCAGGACATACACTTGGTGCTCTCTCCGGATCTGTGATGTTGCCGGCAATTAATTTATTTGAATTTCAACAGAATCCTCGAGAAAAAGCGGGCCAAACAGATTAATTGCGTTTTGTTGAAAACTGCATGCCAGCTAAAGCTAGTCTCGATCATTTCAACGTCAACATGTAAGATCTCCATCTCCTTCCCAGATCCGTTCTAGTCGTGTTATCTCGCCAAGTCGGCCTGCCTTCGATTTAGACTCACTTCTCGTAACTTCTCCGTATAAATCAAACAACAATCCTCTCAGTCCCTTCTTTTCTTCCTTTTATCTTTGTCCACGATGTCCCCCAGAGGTGCCTCTGCTAATCCATCGTCATCCTCTAAGAGTCCTGCAACGCCTTACTCACGCCGGCCCACTGGTCAACCAAAGTCCACGCGTCAGCAGTTTTCCGCCTGCGGCGCCTGTCGCATGCGAAGGTAATATTCTTTGCTCTCTTCCGAAAATTTCTCTTCAATTCAACCTACCCAGAGTCCGTTGTGATCTTAAGGATTTACCTTTTACTGCCGTCGCCCCACACCCTGCCTGCTCAAATTGCAAGGAACGTGGCCTGAAATGCGTGTCAGTCAATTTCCTAATCTCCTTTATTCCGCCCACTTCCCCCAATTGACACGCAGTCCTTCTAGAGACGAGTTTGCCGATGTGAAGGCTGTCAAACTGCTAAGGCGTGGTAGACGGCTGCAACAGGTCGAGTGAGTATGATCTGCCGAACAAATATATAATCTCCTCACATGCCTCAGAGCAATATATGGAAAGGTCGGAGGCCCAGATGGTACCTCTTCGTCGTCACCACCTGCTACACGACTTCCTAGCATCATTCCCCAGCTTACGCCGGAATTTTTTGCTTCCTCGTTTTGGAATTGGTTTACCGTACACCGTACTCAAGTTCCCTCATTCCTTTAGTAATTCATGCTGATTCTTTCCTTCAACAGGCCCTGTACTTGATCCTCTCGAGTTTCCTGCTCGATTTATTGCGCACACCAAGGGAGACCAATCTCTTGGTCATGAAGGTGGTCTCCTTGCCATGATATTGGTTGTATGGGCCGCATCATTTGGCCTTGATGAGCGAGGCATTCCCGATGAGGGCGATGGCGCCTTCCCTGACCACAGGTCGTCTTCAGTGCTTGAAACACCGACTGCGGCTGCCTCTGGTTCAGTCCTCAAAAGGACTAGCACAGGCCCTGATACGAAAGGCAAGGACATCACCCCAGACCAACAGCGCAAAGAGAAGAAGGATCGAACGGAAGTCATGCTCAGGGAGGTTTTAGAACTTATCGACTTTCACGGAGTGATGAGGCGCCCTACCTGGGATGGTGTGCGCGTGCTGTTGTTGATAATGCCCCTTCTCGAAGGTAGTGGTTTTACCGTTTCGTCGTTTCGTTCTACGCACGGTCTTATACTTGTTTCCATCTAGAGGCCCACCCTCTGGAGAGGCTCGCGATGTATGAGGCTACTCTTTCACAGGCGCAGGCGCTATGCACTTTAGCCACCTCCTCCCCTAGTCCCTCTGCGCCAATTAACTCATTCCCTGACACAACTGATGACACTCTCATTCGTACCCGAATTTTCTGGTACGCCCACATGCATGAAGGCCTCTCAACGGGCATGCGAGGCGGTCGCCTAGTCCTGTAGGTTCAATTATTCGTTGCGCCTGACGGATAGTCCTAATCCGTTATGTTAAAGCGACAACGACGACTTCGAATCGTTCCAGCACACACTTCCGTCTTATGTGTTTGGAGCGGACAATTCTGCCTTCAATGTAGCTCCGTCTTCTCCTGAATCGCTCCGCCCTATGTCTAGTCATAGCGCCCTCCCCCAGGTGCCCAATTCGCAGCGAAGCTCGACTGCTCAAGCCTTTTTTACTACCTCACAGCTCTTTTCTGTACCCATACAGCTTAGTGCCGTTTGTAGGAAAGTGCATGCCGTGCTCACAGGTCCCAAAGCCACGCGCAGGACTGAGGAGCATGGTCTCATTGACGCACATGGCATGCGCGAAGTATGGGAAGACCTTGACCACTGTTGGAAGGAATTCGATGCTATGCGCCGCGGTGGCTCCAATGAACAGCAGTCTCTCAATCTCGAACAATTCGTTAGTGCTTGGCAGGTGAGTAGGTTTGGTCGTGAAGGTGCGACTGCTCATTTACTTTCTTTCAACTCTGTCCCAGATATTTATCTTCGAATGCCGTAAGCATTCACACTTCAGAAGCTGCATGTTTTGATGACATCTTCCCCCGACTAGATAATGTTATTCGAGAGTCGCTCAAGCAATGCATCTCAAGGGCAAGCGACGGCTCCGCCCAAGGAATGTTTTCTGGGGGATCTCCTTCTCGTCCATCCTCCCACTCTTCTTCGTCACCTTACCTCTCACCTCATCATCTGCATGTCATTGCCACCCGCAGGTGCCTCAACCTTCTTCCTCTGGTGCTTCGCATCATAAAGTTCCACCTTACACAAGATGAGCGCGGCCTGGACCGCAGTGGTCTATTCAAATGGGACGCTGGACTAGTTCGAGACGGCTGTTTCTTTGCTGGCTTCCTGGCGGCTAGCGTCGAAGGCGACACCATTGACTTAATGGCCGATGATCGGGAAGATGACTTGGCTCGCAGTCGCAACCACTTGACTGCAGAGGAGGGTGTCGCTCTTTGTCTAACAGCCCTATCAGAGATGAAATGGGCGTTCTCACGGAGTGAAGAACGGGAAGAGACCGTTCGAATGATCTGGGAAAACCGTAAAGTCGGCCGAAATTCCGGTCGATATTCTCTCAACAGCTCTAGTCACCTCCCCATTGGCCGTGGTGGATACCCTGACCAACATTTGGCGTATAGCAAGCCGATGCCACAAGCGCCATACACATCGCACGGCTACCCGTCGATGCCTGGAAGTAGCCGACCATCACTACCGCCACTGCGTTCTGCACGGCGTGCAGAATCGGCCCCTACCACGGCGTATAGCACTAACGGGCATGGAGCCAATGAATGGCCGTCATACACTCCCCCAGGAACGGCCACCTCTGTTGCCACTAGCGCAGGCACTGGTGTGAGTGCCAGCGCAAGAAACTCGCCTCTCTTTAACAGTCTTGCGGCACCTGTTCCCTTTAAAACGGACCCACATGACACATTCTATCATGTCCCCACAGACATGGACCAGTTCAGCTTCCATGTGCCTGTTGGTCCAGGTATCAATGACACCCCAGGCATTGCGAGCACATCTTACCACCACCGCGACCCACCCTCCAGTTCTCATTCTTTACACAGTTCATCCTCGTCTACGTACCTGGACCCAGGCGTATTTGCGCCGTCAAGCTCGTCGACGGTGCATCCTACCACTGATGCCCAAAATTGTCCGCAATTTGGTGATGACTGCAATGGCTATTATCATTGAAATGTGTACGACCTAATTGTTACTCCTGTCTACCCTGAGCTATCTTCTCTTCGTCCTGCTTTATTCATACCATACAAAGTTTATACCATACGCACTGTTTTCCATCGTCGTGTATACATTATTCCAGGAATAGTCCGACTGCTCATATAATTGCCACGATACTTACTGGGGTAAGAGGACATCTCAACGTTCAAAAAGGTCAGCTTCTCCTTACCACGGGGAGAGAGGTTTTCTGCTCATGAGTGTAAATTCTGCCGGAGGCGTTCAGATGAACAATTGGACTTCGTGAGAATTTAGGAAGCAATAGATGACTTCCCGTAAGAATCTGACTTCATTATTTATCATGTAAGGTTCCAAGAGCAGGCTGTCTGTGGCGTACCGAAGAACCAACTCGTCGATGAAATGGTGTAAAAGTATGACTAGACAAGGCTGACCGGGAAATATAGGGTTTCTTGTTGGATAAATTTGCCTCGAATAAATTTGCCTACCTGCCTCAGAGTTGAGGGGGGGCTTCCATCAGTAAATTATAACGTGGACGGTTAACGTCGAGGCAAAATGTCCCTTACCTTATAAGTGAACAAGATTGAAGATGCTGACGGAATGATATTCTCGTCCATTCGGGGAGAAAGAATCAGGTAGGGGACCTACTAGTTGATGGATGTTAAACGCAGAAGATCCGAAATGTCACGGAGCAGGAAAACTAGACAAGAAGATGGTCCAGAATTGGTCCGGAGGTAGTAATTTTAATCTTGCTATACAATCCTGGCACATGTAAGGCATGTATTCCTTGCGTGTGTGGATAAGTTGCTATAAACTGAAGGTTTCTGACCACATGGTATTGACATGGTATGTCGCAATTATACTGGCAGCGTAATGGCCGACCCACTGGGTTTGGTAGCCCCTTCAAGGGTGGATGTTCTCAAGATAATTATCCCATGCCGAAGAAGCGGGTAGTCAGCGTGGATATGGATCTCTCTGTCCGTTTACGCCTAGTCCAGACACCTGCATTTTAAGTTGAAGCGGCGAAGGGCGACGTACTTCGACATTTCATTCAAGGGTTTATAGTTGGGCCAGTCTTGCACGAATCTCCCCTAGATGCGTCCATCAGCCTTGAACAGGGGGAAGGGGGTCTGATGATTCTGTATCAGGACTCCCGCAGGTTAAGTTGCTTGATTGACGAAAGTTCTGAATTAGTTCCACTCGTGAAACGGGACGGTAAGCAGCCTTGCGGCTCGTTGATATCCTCACGTAAAGTTGCTGTGGGGTATAATATGATCATCAATATCTTGACTGGAATTAGTACCTTTGTTACATAGCGTTTCATGCGAGGACCGTGGTGGCCTACGCTGCTGTGTCTAAATTTAGCAACTGTGGCTGCAGATCCGTAATCAGATAAGATTAGATGCTCAAATGCTTAATGCGACACCGCCACCTGACTGCGAGAGCGCCCTGCCCCTCAATCACCCATCACAACGAAGGGAACACTCATTTCAATGTTCTGTGAGTACATTTACCGTTTAATAACTGTGCGAGACTAACAAAACCAGTTTGCATTCCAATCATCTGTGCGTTAAACCACTTGTATTCAAGCACTCCGGCTCACCGTCCTAAATTCCTTTACAGTTGGTTGCCAAACGACGCTGAAGCCTGACGGCGAACAGCAATACCCGAGAATCTGCCCTCGGTGTCATAACGGTACGAAGCCATCCTATCTCCATGACATTAATGCAGACCTCGCAATTTTACAGCGTCCGTCATTGCTGCGAAGAGCACCACATGGTTTGAGCTCTTCTGGGTACCTCTGGTCCCATTCTCCAAGAAACACATATGGCTTTGCAGTATCTGCCAATGGAGAGCTAAAATGGCGCCAGGGTGAGTCAATCGCTGCTTCCTTTCTGACGCTGTGCTTATACGCTACTGCAGACAAGAAGCGCCTAGTGTTGGACAGCACCCCCAACCAAGCCAAGGATTCCATCAGAACCATCAAGCAGGGTACGCGCCTGCTTATACTCAACAGACACCACAGAAGCAGTAGCCCACCTTGTTATATTTAACCGTCCATTATACGCTTTGCCTTCAACCTTGTACTACCATAGCTACTTCTCGAAAGGACCCTCACATTTCCCTCCCTCAGCAGCAATGCTTGATGGCGACCCAACAAGCTCAACTTTTCTATTGACCTGAAATGCATACACGAATGGACTATTGACACTGGAAGCTCCAATCTCCACCATCAATTGGCGCTATTTCACGCCTTCAGGTTATGTCACTCGAGGGCTTCTAGCTCAAAAACACGAGGAAGTCATCCCAAATATCCATGATTCATAAATTACTGCAAAAGAATGTCATTGACAGAGCACGGACTGATTGTGCCGGACCCTGACAAAAAGGGTAATGATCCCACCAACAATGAACCCAGATACAGAGGATATCACATAGACAAGGATGGTCATTGGCGACGACTCCTTAGGGACATGTTGTCGAGTCCAGTGAGTAGTGGAATGAGATCGCTCAGGCCCGCGGTCATTGCGAAACTGTAACATCGATGCTGACGGGTCGGTCATGTTAAGGAGACCGATGAGAGGCTGGTGGGTCGAATTAGCGCAGTGGTGTGTGACGTAGACATTCTGAATGCTCGAGATCAATTCCACCATCAGTGTCGGTAGCTGACAATCCACGCACCCTAAGAAAGACGTCGCCGAGAAGCCAATCACCAGAGTTTACCTAGGGATATCGCTATCGCATCAGCATCTGCACATGATGGGGGCAGGGAAGAGTTCACCTTATCATTTGCCTGAATACCACCCATACACCATCCGTCTTCTGAACCTCCCTCCTCCCAATTTATATCACTAGGATCAATCGGAAAGGGACGCTCGTTGCCGGTTTCTCCCAACAAAAGGCTGACAGAGACACCACGATCACATCTAACCTCCCAGAACCCAGTCATGTCGTTTTTTCTCGTGGCGCCCTCCTGATCTACGGCTCGCCAGAAAGCATCGACGTCACGAGTCGGCCCGAGCATTAATGTAGTCCCAGTATCTAGAACAGCTACTTGTGTTTTGGCTCCGGGAACGAGGGAGGATGAAAGTGGGAAAGACGTGTTGTCTATTCGTAAGGAGTGGAGAGGTAGCTTCCAGTAATTAAAGGAGTCGGCCCCAGCTCTGGACACAGGCGTCAAGGAGAAACCAGCGAGATCAGAGGTGATGTTCTGGTCAAGACCTCCGATAGTAAAAGACGAGGTATTATCATCTGGTCCCGAGCCTCGCCCTAGTCTGAAGGCAAAAAACCGGTTGAGTTCATCGAATCTTGACAAGATGTTGTCCAGAAAAGTATTGCCGTCTGCCAGTGATATCGCTGCGATAGAGGGGAAAGAAAGGCCAAGGATACCAGAGTTCCCAGTCTCAGAAAGTCCAAGGCCTAGTGTGTTATTGGCCAGAGCTATGATACCGGGAGTGTAAGTGGGTGTCGAATATTTGTGAATTTGCTCCCTTACCAAAAACTTGGGAGGCGATTTCAAAGCGGCCTATTCTGACGGTTTCAAACCCAACATTACCTGTAACAGAGCCCATGAGGTACGAAAGCTTGAAGTCATTGCCGGACATTGATAATGATGAGGATCGATCTTTTGAGTATTTCTGGATACCACTGCAATCTGAGGTCGTGCATTCAGAGGAGACCACCCACTGGAGAGACACATGAGTATATGTCACATGGCTCGATGATGGTCCACGTACAAAGTCAGAGGAGCCGGTGTCGAGGATGACCGAGAATTCTTGCCCGCCAACGCTGAAAACGCATGAAAACCTTTAAAAAGAGGGCTAACACACGCAACAAACCTGACAGAAACAAGATATGCGCTTTTTACATGTTTTAGATCAGACGGACGCAATGAAAGAAATCAAAACACGCACAACTCATTTCTATTAGCAATTGATATATCGGTGGTCAAAATATTTCCGTTGAACAGAGAGGGACGTAATCGAGGGATACGGCGAATGGGCACATGAAACCCTGGACTGTGCGCGCTGTATGCTACAGCTGAGAGTATCTGAAAAAAGGCGTTGAAAACAAGCAGCAGAGCGGACGAGAGCATGGAGGTGGAGTGGCGATTGTGGCAGACGGGTCAGAGTGAGGGTAATCCCCATCACCGGCCGGCCGGGAGATGGCCGGGCGTGGCCGCGTGCCGTTGCCACTGTGTTGACGCAGCCCAACGCAGTCTTTCACCAACCGCTTTGCCTCTCTCAACTTCTCTTCCTCGTTCCACTCCACGTCCTTTTACAATGCACACAAGCGAGTACGACTACCTCTTCAAGCTTCTCCTCATCGGTGACTCCGGTGTCGGCAAGGTATGTCGTCTATGTGGCACGTCCTCATGTTACTCACCTCGTTTTTTCAGTCCTGTCTGCTTCTGCGCTTCGCCGACGACACGTACACCGAGAGCTACATCTCCACTATTGGTGTCGACTTCAAGATTCGCACAATAGAGCTAGAGGGCAAGACCGTGAAGCTTCAGATTGTCAGTAGAGCATCCATCTACTATATTCCCTCTGCTCTTCGAACCCGCCACCGTGACCTGTGTTGAGGTACTCCTATGAAAAGTGCTTCATCAACATTGTCACTTGTGATACTCTTGGTATCGCAATGGATGATTCGTGCTACATGTCTTTCCTCCACTCATTTTCCCTTCTCGAACTGTTTGCTAACACGACTTGCACCTGCTTGTTTGGGTTAGTGGGACACTGCAGGTACATATTCTCGCAATGTGCTTCGTTCAAAGGTCTTATTCAGTTCTATAGGACAGGAACGTTTCAGGACGATCACGTCATCGTACTACCGGGGTGCTCACGGCATTATCGTGGTTTACGATGTGACCGACAATGGTTGGCCCCATTTTCAGCTTGCACAATAGTTACCTCTAATAACATATACCAGACACATTCACCAACGTCAAGCAATGGCTACAGGAAATTGACCGGTATGCATCGGAGGGCGTGAACAAGTTGCTTGTTGGCAACAAGTCAGATTTGACAGGGAAGAAGGTCGTGGAGTATAGTGTTGCTAAGGTATGACTTGCTACAATTTTCAAATCTCTCTCTGGAAAAATCACGAACTGACTATCGGGCCTCAGGAATTCGCGGACCAGCTCACCATCCCCTTCCTAGAAACCTCTGCCAAGAATGCGACCAACGTTGAGCAGGCTTTCTTGACTATGGCGAAGCAGATCAAAGACAGGTACGCTGACAGTGCAAATGCTGATTAAGTACCTCACCGACATTTGAATAGGATGGGATCCACGTCGACACCTTCAGGGGCTGCTAAATCTTCAACAGTCACACCTGGGCAGACTGTTCAATCACAACAATCCAGTGGCTGCTGCTGAACGGGTTTTGTTGTGGCTTATGGCAGACATTCAGTTACGTTTCATAACTCTGGCCTCGCGTAATATGCCGCCCAGCCCACGGCCCCTGCAGCATCTGGAACGTTCACATTACATATATGGTCTTCACCTATTCATTTCCTGCTCCTTGGTAGATGTTGTCATTCATATCTTCCTTTTTTTACCTTTTTCATTCTCTTAGCTACGGTCGGGCGCCCGTAGCGAGGGTACAGGATTTATGTTTTGTGAAATATAGTATTCTTTATACCTATCGATAAATGCTGCCTCAAAGATGCGTCGAAATCGCGCCAAGCGTTCGTGTGTGGGAGTGAACGCGACTTGTTGTGAGGATCAAATTTTGGTGTAAGGTCAGGTCTTCTTGGGTCTTCTCGACTTGCCCAATCGATGTCAATACTTACTATTAAATCGTGTCGCAAATCTAGATTCATGAGCAAGACGCCGCTCCTTCGAAGTTTGCCCAGTTTTCAACACGTCACGCGTCGACATTTGTGGTGACTGACTATCATCTCGTCCAAATCCCGTCTCTCCCAGCATGTCTCCCTTAGTGCCTGGGCCGCGAAAGGACCGTCACGGTCACGACGAACATCGAGGAAAGTGGCTCACCAACCCACAGGTTTGCCAGTCAAAGAATACACGCAATACGATGGTCTTTACTCCACCTCCTTTTTCCATTAATAGTTGGTGAGTACATGAATATGATTTCAAGCTTGGAGTAATTGCTGTAATTGCTCATGTCCAATGGTTTTAAGTCATTATACCCGAGGTCAAGACTCCGCGTAAGATACAGGAGATCATAGGCGCATTAGGGCTCGTTACCATCCTGCTGACTATTGTGCATCAGAAGCAGCTTGCCTAGTCGTAGACAGACGGTAACGAGTCTAGGTGCAGGCGCTGACATCGGACATCCGAGCCATGGTATCATGAAGCCCTCCGTGACTAGCCTTGTTTTAGTCGTATGACGAGTACGCTACTCGCTATGCCGCCTTTACAGGACTTCAACACCCAGGGTGGAAGTAATCGACGGGCTGCGAGACGGTCAAAGATGCAGGCGAACATAACCAAAACGAATAGTGTTTTCAGGGACCGTGTATCCGAAGGCGAATTTGATCATGTCGTCAAAGTGGAACTCAAGTGCCATGAAGGGGTGTGTGGAGGCTCTGTTGTGCCTGGCTAGGATCCCCTTACTATTTATCCAACTTCAGGTGGCATTCAACGACGTTTAGAAGGAGAGAAACCTCACCGACAATCAGCCAATGGCAGTTACATTTATTGTCATCGGGAAACGATGAGCAATGTGTTTTTGTCTACATGTCCTTTGGGTAATAGATCCACCGTCATTTCTTCCCGCTGGATGATAGGTGAGTACAGTGATCTCCCGTCCATACCCATGTCGTTCCTTGATGTTTTATATCTCAGTCTGCGCAGCACCCAAGACAGAACTGGTACCGCGCGGGCTTCGTTCTATCTATCTATCTATCTATCGTTGCTAATTTAAAAGTGTCTCCAAGCTCGTGACAGTTGATTTGTATCTCCAAAGTCATGCTGCTGTGAAAGGAAGTACGTTTTCGAGCATCAAGATCCAGTCGTGATAGTGTCCTTGTTGACGAGAACTTCCAGAAGGATCTGGCCAAGTGAGTTCTGATTGTACTCCAAGAACTGGCCTTTGCACTCTGCCATATTCACGCCAAAGCTACACGTTCTGTTTCCATACCAGCGCCGATCTACTGTAAGTTAGCTGAGTTTGCTTCTGACATCGTCACTTAGGCCTCCTCCTACCGCGGATGCAGATGTATGTTTCTGTTCATCCGGCCTTGTGATAATCTTCGGCTAACTGGCGGATCCCGCCTCCAATCTCAGATTCGCGGACGGCGAGTGGCTCTGACGCCTTCGACATGACGCCTTGGGAGAAAACCTTTCTACCAGTCAATGAACTATGTATTTTCTGTGAAACGGGGTCCTACGGCCAGCGGTCCGAGTGATTGCCCTGGGTTGACCGTCGTGTGTAATATGTAACATGTAACGAATCGTGGCTGTTTCGGTGCCATCAACATATGGGAAACATTCTCCTGGCGTCGCCGTACGATCTATATACAGTTGCTTGGGTGGAAGTGGCTGAGGCTTTCCGGCCCTGCAGTGCTAAACCGAATGAGGGGTTGCCGTTCAAAAGCACGCGGGACGTTGCCTCGGATGCGCGTGGCTTTGGCTATTATTTGGGCCGACCTAAGTGCTTCAAAAGGATGTGAGACAAAGGACTGTGGTGAGAATAGATGGACATGTGTATACCTTCTGATGCATCCTATGTATGGGTGTGCACCCTTGCGCGTTTGCTATGTGTCGTGTGATGCCGCAGGAAGATATTGTCCGAGATGTGACGACGGGACTGTGGTGCAGATGCCTGGTGTGTCGAGCGTTTCTTCGACACCGCCTGGTCGTTCGGCACATCATCCGATGTACGTTTACGTTTCGAAGAGCGGCGGGTGTACGGTGGATGAGACAGATCCTGGTCGAAATCGGGCAATTCGAATTGCAGGAAGTGGGGCGAGTGGTAGGGCAATGGGATCGGTGCGACGAGCGGGGCGTTACAAACGACATGGACGGACTGGGTCGGTGACATGTCAGTCGAAGAGGTAGTGCTGGTGTCAGAGGGAGACGGAGGGACTGGAGACAAGGGTGAGAGGGGCACAAAGATAGTAGATGACAACGGATACGTACAGTAGAGTTCTGGTAGGGATATTATGGGGAAGACGAGATCATTGTCGACAGGAAGGAGGGCGTAAAGCGAGTGGGTGGGGGCGTAGGACATGATTTGAAGTAGATGGGGGGGTCAGAGATGGTTTATATTAATGTCAAGTGAGACCTGTCGGATCCCGTTATGAAACCGGGCTAGCTACGTAAGGGATTGAATGGGTAATCATTGTCGGCACACAACGAGAACTCCACGTTCTCCGACAAGGGCAGTTGGTCCCAATTGATTGTCAGTAACTTACAACCGTGGGCGCCACATTTTATTTTCGATCACTCCTTCCTATTTCGGTCTTGACAAGGCACTGCTGTCCCGCTGCTCTCCGGCTCCAGTACGTCCTGCCTTGCACGTACTTCAATCCAGCTTGACTCACAATCCCACTCAGATGCTGACGACCCTTCAGACCCACTTCCTTCCTAATTTTCGCCATGCTCGCTTCTTCGCCCACCGTACTGCCACTGCCACTGCCCCCATGACGGCCCCTAAGCCCGTCGCAGTAAAATACCCGTATTTTATTCCCCGAAACACCCGGGGTAATCTTCCCGTCTACACGGACGTGCGGAACGGCGGCACTCGTTATCTTGTCTTGGTACGAAACGTCGACGGCAACATTGATGCAAGTCCATTCCATAGCAGCTTTCCCAGCTCACTCTGACGCCTGTCGTATCACAGACACTGGCAAGCGAATTAACCCGAAAACTCTTTCGCAAAGACTCCCCGGAGGCCTGCCGCATGAAAGTTGAAATTTCCCGGTCGAACAGCCTTGTCATTACTGGCGGACGGTGGAAGAACGAGGTTGTGGAATTCCTGAAAGAGAAAGGCTTTTGATATGAGCTCTTTCTTAACAATACCGTTACTCTTCTCTTACCTGCGGCTTGCTTTACCATTTTGCAGTCCACCACCTTGCCAGTCTGGAATCCACCCTTGATGATTGTCACTGGCGACTGACTGCCAGTTGACAATTCACAAAACGTCAAGACTCGTAGTTCTATGAAGCATGTCACCGTACTAGTACACTTTTTCAACCTTCTGATCTCCTATTCCTTATAAGGGCGCAAGAGCATGAGTTTACTAGATCCATTAACTATGTTCCGTAGATAAGATCAACGCTAGGGTTAGGGGCGCGGAACACCATTCGGAAGATATCGATGAGGACGCCGAGTCATAAGTGGACTTAAATTAAAGCTTGGCTTTGGAAGTTTTTTCTTCTTACATCCGCCCTCGTTCATGACTACCATAGCTACAACACCGTCCACCCAAGACGTTCCTCAGGGAGCTGGCACCGCTGGCACTCCTGCCATCGCCCCCGCGCGTTCCGCTCAGAGAGAAGGCGGAAACAGCTTGGGCACCTTTGGGGTAAGTTAAAAGTTCCGCGCCTTATTCCTAACTTATCTCATCTTGTTTTTCGCTACTGCAGGTAAAGTCCGGCCTAGCGCAGATGTTGAAGGTTGATAATAGCACATACCGATACCTAGGTTTTGCCTGATAATTTTTATAGGGCGGTGTTATCATGGATGTCGTTAATGCTGAGCAGGCGAGTCCGCTTCTGTAACTACTACTCCTACATCCAGTGTTTAAGCTTAAGATCTCGTCAGGCTCGCATTGCCGAGGAGGCCGGCGCCTGTGCAGTTATGGCACTCGAAAGAGTGCCTGCTGACATCCGAGCTGAAGGTTCGGCCTCTACGTCTGACCTCCCGGTTCTTTATTGACGTCCCTTGTTGCAGGCGGTGTTGCGCGCATGGTTCGTCGGGCTCCTCGCTCCTCACAGAGATCCAGTTGAATCCGATTGTTTTAGAGTGATCCCCAGATGATCAAAGAGATTGTCGACGCTGTGACGATTCCGGTGATGGCCAAGGTTCGAATCGGGCATTTTGTGGAAGCTCAGGTAAACGAATCTTGATGCCTCTATACCGACCTCACATGATAACGAAATAAATAGATCCTGCAAGCCATTGGAGTTGACTATATCGACGAGTCGGAAGTGTTGACTCCCGCGGACGACGAGCATCACATCAATAAGCACTCATTTAAGGTGCCCTTCGTTTGCGGTGCGCGTGACCTCGGCGAGGCTTTGCGCCGTATATCTGAAGGGGCGGCATTCATCCGCACCAAGGGTGAGGCTGGAACTGGAAACGTTGTTGAGGCCGTTCGCCACTCGCGTGCTGTCATGAGCCAGATTAGAAGAGCAAGCGTCATGAATGAGGAGGAGCTTTACCTCTTTGCGAAAGAGATCCAGGCACCATTCCATCTGCTCAAGGAAACTGCGAGGCTGAAGCGTCTACCCGTGGTGAATTTTGCTGCGGGAGGTATTGCTACACCTGGTGCGCCGATCAACTATGATCAACGCTTGTAATAGGTCATCTTAACGGATTGATATAGCCGATGCGGCATTGATGATGCAACTTGGTTGTGATGGAGGTAACGCGGAGTCCTCCATCCACACTGTACCCGCTTAACTTGAATTTTTTTTGCAGTATTCGTTGGTTCCGGTATCTTCCATGTCGGCCACGATCACCAACCCATTGTAAATCAACTACTTATCTATCCATAGTCCGGTGACCCTGCAAAGCGCGCTCGTGCAATTGTTCAAGCGGTAATCTTCAACTCTGATATTTGATGCACAACGTCTGAATCGTCATATGTACAGGTTACTCACCACAACAACGCAAAGATACTGGCTGAGGTATCAGAGAACCTGGGTAAAGCGATGGTTGGTCTGACGATGTAAGGACAGATTCATTTGTGCTCTTGATCATCAATTTACTAGGCGTATCTTCAGTGACCCTAACATCAAAGGCGGTCTTTTGGCTAAACGTGGAAATTAAATAGACTGGTAACCAATCCCTCTACTGAGAGACAAGTCTCGAGTAGAGGGACTGGCATAGCTGAGTTTAAACTAGTAGGAGACAGCA
>JABCKH010007669.1:0-51257 GCA_018851285.1 Lyophyllum semitale | reverse complement strand
CTTCAAAACACTAGCCTTGAGTATTCTTGCCCATATCTTGGGACATTGATTCTCAAAATCCGTGGTTTCTTTAACTCTCTTCAGTGAGCTCTTTCTGTGCATATGAGGGCCTACCATGCAGTGTGTCGCTGTTCTTGTGCCACATGCACCATCTTTCCATTTTGACCCCCCGGCCATTTCTTTCACGGACGCCCGATGTCGCCCGAGGCACACTGTGGGTTTTGAACCATAAGTGCCATGTTTTATAGTAGGGTAGGTTTTAGCAGAGAACAGTACATGATCCTGTACTAACCAAGTACTAACACCCTTCTTCTCTGATATGTAAGATCTAACACCTTTAAACTGATAGATAAGATCTCGGACACGCCATGCTTGCAATGGCCCATACCTGCACGTTATTTTCGGCTTCCAGATATCTCGTCCGAAGTCTCGTTGTACGCCCATTTCCACTGCTACCTCCTCACCTACAGCACTCTCCGTACTCACTAGTACGTTGAAAAACAGACTTGGACTTTGTGCATTCGTATAGCCCGACGGGTTAACGCCCACCAGGCTGGTGGGCGTTGGCACCAGCGTCTCCTCTGAGGTTGGAGCAACGTCTTGGAAGCCCTCGTTCGATCCAAGGTCAGCGCATGTAATCAACCACGCAAATTTATTTTAGGAGGCTAGAAGATGTAAGTTTTGATTTACACGCCATGCAGAACATAGTCAAAAGCTACATTACCACTAGCCTGATAGTGCACTCTGTACCACTCCCACATCCTTAGTAGATTTCAAGAGTTATGGGGGGCCCTCGTTCGAATCGAGGTTAACGCTATAAGAAGTGGATAATTACACCCTTTTGCATAATGATGCAGGGAACAGCGATCCTCACCCGTCTTCGTCAAGTCGATGACCACGTCAAACACCCCATTCCTGTACCGCCGGATGGTGTACGTTACATGGCACAGCTCCCTCGCCCAGTACCTACATTCTGGGAAGCCTCGTTCGAACCGAGGTCTGCGCAGTAGTGGAATTGGAAAGAAATCTTGTTTTTTTTTGTTGACCAAGAAGCAGCTGCTCCCGCTCCTTGCTCCCGGCGTTCCTCGTGTGCCGACTTGAGTCGTAAACTCTACCCAATGCTTCGACTGGCTACTCTACTTGGCGAAACTTCAACGACACTTACTACACAGCCTGATGGTTAATTGGTCCCACTCCCGTCTTCGTTGCCACTAGAGCCACGATACCTCGAGAGCCTCGTTCGATCCGAGATCAGTGCCATCCCAAAGATAGGATGGGTAATTTTTTTTAGTACGTGATATCTTCCCAGAACTCGTCGAACTGCTTGATATTGTGGATTCCCACCTACTAACGCGAGCTAGAATGCTCTCCAACACCCCATACCACAGTTCCAGGACAATGTCTCTGGTTGCCCTTACATCTGTCGTGAGTGTATGTTTCCCTCGTCGTGAATTTTACAACGCGTGTTGGTGCAACTGGTGCAACTCTCCGTTCTCGCTGGACACCGGTACAACTTCACAAAAACGAGCTCGGGATGCCTCGTTCGAAGCGGAGCCCATGCATATCCATCTCGCTGCCTTCAAGTTTTTAGTGTTCGATCTATACACTCACCATGCCGTTGCACGCCCTAGGGTCGTGTCTCGAGTTTGACTATCACAACGCGTGATAGTACACATGTTACCACCTTCCAGCACCCGAGTCATGGACTCGAAGCCAGGGGATTAGCAAGGTTCGGGGCGCCTCGTTCGATCCGAGGGCAACGCGATAGGGTTATCCTACTGGACGCTTTTTTACGGCAGCAGTTCTTCCGCGTCCAACATGCGACGTTTGTTGATAGAGCCACCACGCGTCATCCCGGCCCGCATCAACGGGCACAACGCGTAACGCACGGACCAGTCATGTGATCCCGTTGATTGAAACGCGACGCTCACTTTTCAAGTTCCGACACACGCGTTTATAACAGAGACATTTCCATGCTGTGCCCATCCTTCGCTTTTCTCCCTTTCCCCCCACCCCATCCCACCCTCCCACTCGCCCCAAAACCGTAATGGCGAAAACTGCAACCGGTGAGTTTGCAGCAGACGGCCCTACGACAAGCTCATGACCTCCTGACTCGTTCATTTCTGCAGTCACGCAAACCAAGACCGCCACTAAGGCCGCCAATGACAAAAAGACGCGTGCTGCTAAGCCCAAAGTCGGTGAGTGTCCATCTCCGACCTTTATCTCTCCATCCATATACCCCTACCCTGCATATATGCGCGCCCCACCGGAGCCAGGCTGACCGATCTAACTCCCAGAAAAAGCCGACAAACCCAAGCGCGAACCGACTGCCTACCAACTCTTTTGCAAAGCCCACATGAAGGAGTGGAACGACGCGAATCCCGGCCGGGCCAAGGAGGCCATGGGACAAGTCAGTCTCTCTCTTTCTCCCTCCCCCTCCCTTCATCGTCGTCGCCCCCTTTCTCCTATCCCCTCCTCGTCGTCGTGCTAATCCTTCCCTCCCCGTCTGTAGATGGCCAAAATGTGGAAAGACGCCCCAGAGAACCCGAACCGAGGCTCCGACCCCAAGTCGCGTAAACCAAAGGCTCCGAAGGAGAAGGCGCCCCGGAAGAAGAGTGCTGCCGCTACGAAGAAGGCTGCTGCTGCGGAAGAAGACGGCGAGGGCGATGAGGTAGAGGAGGAGGTGAAGCAGTCGAGCGATCCGATGGAGGGGAGCGATGAGGCTGGGGAGGATTGGTGAGCGTTTTTCGCGGTGCATATACGTTCCTTTTCTGATGTTTTGTTGCAGATCATGGGCTGCCAACTCCACTCCCATTGACGCCCACATCGCTGTCGCTTTATTGTTATTCGTATTCACCATTTGATTGTACTTGCGCGTCTAATTTTCCTCTCCTTTGCACCTGACTATTAACTTATTCTGCCTACCCCGTGCGTGCTGTTGTTGTACTCTTACGTATTGTATGTGAATTACATCCTTTCATTGCGCACCGTTGGAGGCACTGAGGATAGATCGAGTTGTACGAAGCTCTGGGCTGCTATCTACCTTGCCACAATCAACAAAAAGAGAGGCCCTCGTGCTTGGGATCGCGTTACCCTCGGGTCGAACGAGGTGAAGTCCACATTCATGCCTTGGGACTTGGTATGTATAGCATGTGCGCGTTGTGAGAGTCAATTCTCTAGCTCCATGGTGAGTGCAATAGATTGAATCATCACTCGAAGCAGAAGAAAAAGTTTTACTATTGTACAACATCGCGTTACCCTCGGGTCGAACGAGGCGCCCGTCCACTTTCCCTCCTGGCTTCTTTTCTTTGGCTTCCGATGCATCGGGCGGCTGGGAGTTGGTATGTATAACATGTGCACCATTACGCGTTATGAAGAGTTGAACTCCAGATGCGACTCTAGATCTATAAGGGCGAGCGATTTGCAGGCAGTTGGGTGAGTGCAATAAATTGATTGGAAAAAAAAAAATTCCCTCGTGCTCAAGTCCCACTGCGTTGACCTGGGTTCGAACCAGACTCCCCGGGCTCCTTTGGATGGGGCTCATATCTGCTGGGAGTAGCACTAGGTGCTCCAACACACGTTATGGAATGCAGAAGGGAGAAGCATATATGTATATGCACGACAGCAGGTATAGGGACGGCCGGAAATCGTCCTGTCCTGTGGGTGCGAGGCTCAGATTTGAGCATTGGCTCTCGTGTTCACCGTCCGCGATATTATTGTACGTGAAATTATTGCGTACCGCTGAATGCACTTATGATAACTTGAAGTCAGCTCACATAGCCCCCCCCCAAATTAGTGAACAAGACTCGAAGCGGAAGGGGCTGCCGCCGTACAAAAAGGAGGACTTTTACTGGTTTCCTACCGTCACATCGCGTCACCCCCGGGTCGAACGAGGCGCCTGTGCACATTCCTTCCTAGCTTCTTTAGCTTCCATGCCCTAGGCGCTGGGGGATGTGCACCATTACGCGTTATGAGAATCGAACTCGAGACGCTACTTTATTGGACGAGCGATTTGCATAGTGAGTGCGTGAATCGAGTGCTAAAAGTGATGGGTATGGTAACGGATGCGTTGACCCCGGTTCGAACCAGGCTCCCTGCGCTTGGGGCTTATATCTCGGGACTGGCACCAAGTGCTCCAACACGCGTTGTAGAACTACAAAGGCAGAGGCGTGTGTCCATGTGCGCGGTAGCCATGACCCCGGCCAATAATCTGCGAGTGTTGAACGTTGAACGTTGAGAGTCGAACTAATTCTCGTGTTCACAAGGTGGGGAATTGGTATTGAACACTAGATCTGGGAGCGACGTAAGTATGTACAAATACTCAAAACAGTTGGACAAGGTTCACTGTTGATGAGCACTGATCTCGAATCGAACGAGGGGCCCCCAGGGACATCGCGGCTCTGAGCTAAGACGGGGAGTGGAAACCAGATTGACCATCAGGCTGCGTAACGGTATAGGCCGTCGTACAACTCTGGTCAAATTTGAGGGTTCCGGGGAGAATTAATTGGGTGGGATTTGTTGGGAGCGACTGTGATGGAAGACGGCACTCGAGGCGAACTTCGCTAAAGAAAAGAAATGTATATGCCGGGTACAGATCGTTTACTGACTCCCGGATCGAACGAGGATCCGCTGTTGGGTGTGAGACGAAGGTGAGCCATATACATACACTATCAGGATGTGCGATGCATACTGAAAGACACTCAAGCTCCAGATTATTGAAAGCTTCAAATGAAAAATTCGACACATCCTTCGCTTTAAAACCGCGCCGGCCTCGGTTCGAACGACGCTTCCCAAAGTACTTATAGGCATCAGGCAAGGGAGCGGTGCCACGTACACCATCACGGCGGTGCAAGACAGTGACGGTATGTGGTATTGTTGGGAATCATCGAGATGAAGATGGACGAAGATCGGTTTCCCCTGCGGAAAAGAGTTGTTAGGTTACCCCTTGACGGCGCTGACCTCGATTCGAACGAGGCACCCCAAAGAGCATTCCTTCCATGCTCGACATTATGGGATGTAGGACTGGTACAAGGTGCACTATCAAGCCATGTACTTAGGCTGACGAGATCCAGAGCAACCGAGTCACTCTAGCTATGGAAAATTTGTCAGGTTGAACTGCATCCGATTGAAAATACTTAGTACATTTTGTAGCACGGCACGAAGCACGTAAGCTTGAAGTGAAGGTGCCTTTGATGACAGTATGCACTGACCTCGGATCGAACGAGGCTTCCAAGACATTTCTCTAGTCTCATCAGAGTTGAAGATTGCGAAGGAAAATGGAAAGATAGCAATATAAAAGATCTACATAACACATCAGAGCAATTGAAGGGGAAATCATTAAAAAAAAGGTATCATAACTCTCTAAATTTGTCGTAGTCATCGTACTCGCTCAACAAGTGGCACGTTTCCCAAGCTGGTTAAAAGCTCCTTTGAACGAGCTGACTCCGGTGATTTTGCTGGTTGCGCCATTTGTCAATGTAGCGTCGTGAATCCAAACTTCGTCGCCGACTTGGGGTTCTCCAAACAGGGGAATGACCTGCTGTCCGTTTTCCAAAGTCATGACTTGTACCCTGTCGGTCGAAAACGCGGACGAGTTGGCAGAGACCTCAGGCTCTATTACCGTCGAAGCTGACGAGTCTGCGCGTCGGTAATGGCGGGAAGGGCATCTATGAGCGGTCTGTACAACATTAGTTAATGGAGGGTGTGTAGGATAAGGTCACGAACATTGGTGTATTGAGACTGTGTCACTCGGCTGAAATCGAAATAGAGGAATGACAGAATTAATCAGAGAAGCGTATAACGAATTTTTGAACTCACGCATATGACCGCTGATTTCTGGCTATTGAACATAAGCCGGCGTTGCTCTGGCCAGACCGGTATAAATTGGCGAATCTAGTGCAAAAGTAGCTTCTTTGGCTGGGACAACCGTTGGCATTAAGGGAGAGTCCGACGGTACTATCATAATCCAAGAGTTGCTTAGCCTTCAGGATTTTATCGAAAATGAATAAACTTACAAAGGTCCGAATTGCGGGATATTATGTGCTCTTTGAAAATGAAGTCAGTAGAGGGCCATTGCGGAAGGGATAAACCCACGCGTAGAAAGTAGACAACGCAGATCCATGTGCTATGGTACAATAGTAAATTAGGCGGTCGAGTCGCATCATCTAGAAGCGAGCTTACCACTATTTTGTCTCGCGTCAACACACCTATGGGTGCCATCGTTGTGTAAAGCATTCATGCTGTGGCCTGAGCTAGTCCAGGCATCCGAAAAACAGCCAAGTCCACCATCGAACGTGCTGGCGTATGGAATCTTGACTAAATTGTGAGTAAATTCTTTGTTTTACAGAGTAGAAAAGACCGTACTTCGTCGCAGGACCACCCCGTGGTGCTTGTGTGGCAGTTCGTAACGCCGTCACAACCGATAGCATGGCGGCGACGACGTTCTATACCTCTGTTATTGGGAGTAGCATCGCGATGGAAGGTGGAGATATCGAGATCAAGGCAGAAGGCGGCGATACAGTGGTGGTCGGTCACTTCTGGATAAACGTCCGGGTCGAGGAGAAACATGACTGCGTTGATGGATAGAACCAACTGCGACAGTACGCTGAATGCAACGAGGATGAGAGAATGCATGGCTGGTGAGCTCAAGCGAAATTGGGGCGATATTTATCGCAAGAAATGGTCAGCGCTTGTTTCATCCGCTTTTGGCATGGATCTCCTGTTGATTAGCGTAGCGATGATCACAGCCGGGCAATAACTGGAGAGGTAGAGCTAAAAATAGCGATAATAAGGCTTTCCCTTCCCCGCATCATTCTCAGAGAACGATTTGTAACATGTCGCGTCCTAGAAGCATGTGGATGCGGTGTGCGCGCTCCCCCTGTGTTTCAGTGTTCTATTCAATCCCTCAGTCAGCCAACAGTCAGCTCACATATCTGGGACCTCTGACGGGATATTCTTCATCCTGGTATGGACTGAATTCCATAGGAGAACAAGAGGAGAATAGCATATGGTTCTTAACCCATGAAGTGTAGCGTGGTTCTGACAAAGGAATGTCGTTAAGATTCCAAGATTTTCAAACTCCGCCTGAAAGCAGTCAACGCCACCAAACTCCTTCTCCATCCTTCCGTCTCAGCTACCCATCCCGATTGCCACAATTTGTGATCTCACACTCACCTGCAGGACCTTTGAAGCCAGTTCTTTGCAGATCGACGGTACATAGCCATGATTTACCACTGTTAGAGTCGCGCTCATTCTGGCTCATTCCTTTCTTGCAGTCTTCTGCGAACCGATTATTTTGTGACCTTCCTGACAGCGGGTTGGTCTGACTTTTCGCACCTGCAGGCTTGCGCACGCCATGGTGATATCAGTACAATGTTACGTGTATGGGAAATGAATTTGTTTTACCCTTTTACATGGGTTGTCCTCTAAGTTCGGACGATTTGGATGACTGAGCAGTCAAATATCGCCCTAGACCGCGAAATCGCCGCGTATCTCAGCTGTATCTGTAATAGTGATGCAGGTGCTGTAAAACGGGGGATGCAGGAACATGAATAGGAATGTCGCTTTAATCACACCAGGGACAGAGATCGATATAGTATCTAGAGTACGTGTTTTGACTAGCTTCAGTAACACCTGACGCAAGCTGGTCGGCAGTTGTCAGTAGCCGGTGAAGACCACAACGGTCTACAACGACCAATCCTGTGAGCTTTGTTCCGCCCGTATTTCGACTATGTATGTCCTATAATCTAAGAGCATAGTTTATGGAGTGATGCTGATAAGAGAGACGCAGAACCGTGACAGTTCCCAAAATTGACAGCACCGCTATATCGATGAGCCATGAGATGACAAACCCTGACAGAAGACCGCGAACGGATGGGCTTACAGAGAGTGTGATGGAAGAGGAGGTTCTCGAAGCCTAAGGGGCTTGATTAAGGCCGGCGCAGATACTTATAAAACTGGGTGTGTACGGGAAGAAAGAAGATAAGACTCTAATGCAGTCCCGGACGGGTAAAGTGCGAGATAACCGGCGAGTTGGGAAGCGAGCACCAAGTTTGCTTGTACTAGATCGACAGACATCGATACGGGAGTTGTGGGCCTATGTGCACACAATGTGGAACCGTGTGGAGAACTACAGGATTCGGAAGCATATCGTCAATACGATAGCATCAAGAATTGCTGGATGTGAGAGCGTATCTCGATTCTCCAACCCTCACGGCATTCGGAGATGCGAAGTTCGAGTCCATCGATGGGAATTACTGGTCGGAGCTGGGCAGGGGAAGCTGTCAGTATAGGGAAAACGTCCGATGGAAGAGGATGAATAATGAAATGCCGGGTAAAGGTAAATGTGACGCGAGAGTCCGAGACGAGAGAGAACAACGGTATAGGAAGGCAAGTTAGGTAGGAAAAGGAGGGCAGAGAAAGAAGATCATTCAAGATGTAAAGAGATATTGGATAGGGTCGCGTGCACATCATAAAGGAGGAATGAGAAAAACGCGGCTTATGCACGAACTCACTCATAAAAGGGGTGTTTGGGAGCGACGATCGGAGGTTCCAGGGTTATCGTGACTTTGGTGGCAGCAAAGCGCTAACAGGACCAGCAGATTAGACACATTTACCCAAAAAGCATTGTGGGCCATGGGTCGTACAGCGTTTACTTCGATTCGAACGCAATCAACATCACGATCACACACTCCGTATGGCAAACCCGACGAGCCGTTGCGTGTCGGGCTTTCCAGCAACCATGTTCCGGATCACGGTAGAGTAAGTGATCACGCCTGCAGATACGACGTCAGACGCGGAAAGAGAAGGCGGGAGGAAAAAACGGTAAGAAACAAACCTGTGATGCCGATATAAAGGTTAGGGAAGTGGTCGAGCTGGCATTGAGCGAATTCAGGCGAGTCGGTGAAACAGTGTTTGTAAATCTACAAGCAATTTAAGTAACCCGCGGCGCAGCATTTAAAAAGCGAGACCCTCTTACTCTGTGATCCTTTGGAACCTCCTCTTTCGATATCCGTTCGGTGTCGGCGACCGCCTCTCGAGTATGGATTGTCCATGGTTTTCCTAACCATACCGAGCTTTGATGCTGGGGGAGATGAGGATCACAAAGGAGATAGAATAATGTGGACAAGTACATGTCCTTCTCTACATCGTCGGTGTACCATATAGACTCGTAACAGCAAAATTCTAGTTGGACGCTTGGAAAAATGTGTCGGAAACGGTACGACACCAGTGGATGGCACGAGACTTACCAACGATACTCCATCCCGTTCCAGATGATACCTTGATCATCCGCTTTCACAGCGCTGTCTGGGACCGTCCTCTAGAGCTTCTGGACGGGTGCCTAGTGACGCCACACATCCACAATCGCGTCCACTTTCCGCCCCTCATACATCTTCTTTGATACTTCCGCTCCTCTGATACGTAGAAAACGTCGAAACCGGATGACTGTGCGCATCAACGATCACCGAGGTCGATGGAGGCTGGGGGGGAGTAACAAGAAATCTTCGGAGAGAGTGCTAGACTTTTTCTTTCCAATTTTCGGCGATACGATGGCGGTTTGGATGTAGAAGAGTGTGAAGCGAGAGAGAATGCGGTATGGCATTCAACCAGTCATATTGTCAACATATTGTCGGGCGCAATCCAAGCTGAGTCATCGTACTACCGATGATGGCATCTTATCTGAAATAGTATCTGTAGCATCGTGCTATGCAGCAGCAGCAGGAGTTTCAAGCATTCAACGAGCAGCACGCAGGAGGATATGAGCCGCGATGTCGAGAATCAAAATGTATTTTTGTCAAGTTCTTCCAAAAGTTTTTCCCTTGTTTTTCCCACACCATGACGTTGTTCCATCATATCCCGAATTTTATTCTCTAGCCAGACTTCCAATCTACCATTCATATTCGCACTACTAATAGCTCCAAATCCAACTTTCTACAGGTAGTGCCATCTAAGACAGCGTTCCCTCCTGTTTTATCAAGCCTCTGACATGCCACACGCTACTCGTGTCGAACAAAGGTAACTTAAAACATTGTAGCCCGGATTTCCCTAATGTTCAAGCGTACCCGAACACACTTGTTCAAGTTATAGGCGAGGCTGGCCTGTCTAACAGCCGCATTCTCTCAGATATCGAATCGATGGCCGCCCAAACATCCATCGCTGTTGCTACGTACAACATCGTTCCATACGAGGAAATCGACCGGCTCATCGCGGGGAGAGAACACGATAAAGAAATCTTGCGAAAGCTCCTGGTTTCTCAGGCCCCCATCAAGCGTGTCCCGCCTGAAATTCTTGCCGAATTCTTCTTGCACGCACTCGAAGGGAGACACATCACTGTTACTGAACCTGATCATGATACAGAGATTCCTTGGGTTCTTCTGCGTGTGTGCAAGATGTGGAGGCAGGTAGCACTGGCGGAGCATCAGATCTAGAACCAAGTCGCAGTTCGTGTAGTAAAGCCCCGACTCGGCGGCTTACATGACCAACAGGTGGCCGCCGTGCTGAAGCAGTGGGACGATCGCGTGTTGACCGCCCTCAAGGAGAGGATTTTCCCCCATTGTGGCCAGCTTTCGTTCGAGTTGATATGCCAGCCTTCGGTGGAACTCAGGTTTCAAACGCGTCATTCTTTACTCGGGCTTATTTTACCCTGCCTCCCCCAGCTCCGCGAGCTCATCCTACGCATTCCGATATGCTCAGTAGCGACCTTTTACTCCTTGCCACCAGACGCCTTCACTTCTATCGAATCCATGACCCTTGACTTCTTTGATAGTCCCATCACCATCACGGAGGAACTTCCACATCACACCGCGATTTTTGACAAAGCACAAAACCTCAAAAAGTTCTCTCTCCGGAGCGACCGGCGCCGATTTGTTCTGGCAGATAAAATCCCATGGCAGCAGCTTCTCGACGTCAATATCCATCTTCGGAAATTTGGTCTCCTTGACACCATCAATGTGCTGCGAAAATGCACAAGCAGTCGATGTTGTTTCTTTGGGAAGATGGAGTGGGAGGACGTAAAGGGGCATACGCACATCGACCCGATCGCCCTCCCTCATCTCACGCGTCTTGGTCTATCGAACTAAATTTTGACCCACCTTATTCTCCCGTCCCTCTCTGCTTTACACATCGAGAATGACTTTGAAATGTGGGAGCCCACCCCGATCGTATCCATGATCGAACAATCACTCAACAAGCTGACCTATGATCTAGTCCCCAGGCCTTGGAGGTGGGAACGACCGATGCACGTTGGAGACGATCCCCACTCGTTACAGCATCTCCTGTCCACGGTACCCTCGCTCCAGCAGCTGTATATGCCCCTCTGCCTATTCCCAGACTCCATATTGGAACAGATCGCTTGTGGCGATGCTCTTCCTACGCTTACAGCCTGACGCATTGATGAATTTCACGAGGAGCATGGGAGACGCTTTAAACTTTTGCAAGTGCCATGCTCTTAGTCTATTAGAATTGGTGGTGTTATATTCGTGCTCGGTCAAACTTGACGCTAACCACGAAATTCCAGGATGAGTAATAATGAGGTGGATGAAATGCAGTGAAGGGCATCGAGTATTGCTTTGCGTGTTCCATACTCGTGGAGAGAATGTAATGGGCCGCTACGATAGAGGTGCTACTAAGGGACAATTTCAAGTTTCAAGAACGGGCATTGCCGTTGCAGGTGGCCGAGGTTGCATCAGTAAGCTGCCCACAAGTTTCTTATACTTCGAAGGTCTCACCCTGTCATCACAGCCAATCAGAACGAAGCTATCTATACCTATCTATACCTATCACGAGGCAGACTCCACAAGCTCCGCGCTAAGTGCCCATAAGTGCCCACCCTATAGATATGCAACCACACTCCCCAGCTCACGAAATGCCAGGAACTTACACCCACACCTTTGACACACCTGCGTTCAAGGGTAACGCTACTATCAACACTGGGTAAGTGCATTCACTCGCGCCATCGATGATCGACTTTACCATCATAGCCTGTTTATCAATGGTCAATGGGTCGATCCCGTTGACCCCGCTACGATCGAGTGAGTTTTCTGGCGCTGATAGGCCAGCCACTAGAAGATCTAACGCGATGTGTATTCAACCAGTGTGTTCAACCCAGGTATACGCTTCACAATAGAATTAATATGAAGAATCTTACGCAGTGTAATACAGCAACGGGTAAAGTCATTACTGCAGTAGCCGTTGGCTCCGCCAAGGACGTTGATATCGCTGTCGATGCTGCTAAGAAGGTACGGAAACGTTGCCCGTCCATATCAAATCAACCTTCTCATAAAATGTCACCAGGCCTACAAGACATCGTGGGGTCTAAAATGCCCTGGATCAGTTCGTGGAAAGCTATTGAATAAACTTGCGGACCTCATGGAGAAAAATATCGACGAATTTTCTGCGTTGGAGAGCTTGAATGTCGGTACGTCTTACCCGTTCCTTTCTAATCCATTCCAAGTTAATCTTGGCTTTGTTCAGGAAAGGTCTTTAATAAGTCCAAAACCATGGATGTTGCAGGCTCCATTGCTTGTATACGCTACTATGCTGGATGGGCCGATAAGGTCCAAGGAAAAACGATCGAGGTGAGATGTTCGACCACTTCGCCATAAAGCCTAATGGAAACTTGGATAGACCAACGAGAGCAAACTTGCGTATACTAGGCACGAACCGTACGGTGTTGTGGTGTGCCCCTCCACCTTGCCTTTTTTCTGCTATAGCTGATCCCGATGCTAGGGCCAAATTATACCCTGGAACTTCCCGCTGGTTCTGAGATATCTCACACCATGTTTCCTGTTTCATGGCTGATGTTCACACAGGGTCTGCTTTTGTACAAGATTGGCCCTGCGCTCGCCACTGGAAACACGATCGTCCTAAAAGTACGTATTGGGCCAAATACTTCATTTCCTCGTACTCATCAACTGTTGTCCAGCCGTCGGAGATTACTCCGCTCACCGCCCTTCTCCTAGCCAATCTCATCAACGAGGCTGGATTTCCCGCAGGAGTTGTCAACATCGTCAACGGCTACGGTATATCTATCTTTTCCATTGTGGCTGATCTGCGACTGATGTTGACAATCATAGGGCCCACCGTCGGACAAGCCATATCTGAACACCCACTCATCGAGAAGATCTCGTTCACAGGCAGCACTCTCACTGGACGTAAGATCATGAAGGCGTCCGCGGAGTCGAATCTCAAGGTCGTCACCCTCGAACTGGGTGGGAAGAGTCCAACTATTATTTTCGATGATGCAGACCTAGAACAAGCTGTCAAGTGGGCTGCAGGTGGAATCTTGTACGTTCCGCTACCTTACCTTATCCGGTTGGATGGTAGATGTTTACGACTTTTGTGTTACACGATGGCTTTAGCTTCAACATGGGTGAGTATATAAGGTTTGTGAGAGCTTCTCTATGTAACATTCTGTCCCAGGTCAGTCATGCACTGCCGGTTCGCGTATCTTTGTTCAGGAAGGCATCTACGACACCTTCTTGGCCAAATTCACTGCAATTGCGAAGTTCTTGGGCTCCGCAACTGGCGACCCTTTCGGTCAGGAGACAGAACATGGCCCTCAAGTTTCGCAAGTTCAATTCGACGTCAGAGTTTCGCTGCTCCGCTACCGATCACTTCTAATCGATGGTTTCTTTTAGCGAGTGATGGGCTATATAAACTCTGGCAAGGAAGACGGCGCCACCGTCCTCGTCGGCGGTGGGCGGCACGGGAAAGAGGGTTATTTTATCCAGCCGACGATCTTTACGGATACCAAGCCAAACATGAAGATCGTCCAGGAGGAAATCTTCGGACCGGTCGCGGCTATCATCAAGTTCAAGACTGAGGAAGGTGCATAGTCGACTACGCTGGATCGAATCGTTCCTTAACAAGATTTTCAGAGGTGATTGAAGTGGCTAACAACACCATTTACGGCCTCGGATGCAACGTATTCTCGGAGAATATTAGTCAGGCGTTGCACGTTGCGCACGCATTGGAGGCTGGGTCTGCTTGGGTACGTGGATTTCCGTCATCCTTGTTGAGAATACGGTTGTTGAGTTTTTCCTTGCGAAATTCAGGTCAACTGCGCTCAGACTACTGAAACGGCCGTTCCATTTGGCGGATACAAGCAGTCCGGTATTGGCAGAGAGCTCGGCGAGTACGCCCTCGACACGTATGTATCATGTTCATATGTATTCCCTCTGCTGGACGCACTGACATTCGAAACACCGTTAGGTACACTCAGGTGAAGGCTGTCCACGTAAATATTGGCCTGAAATTGTGAATAGATTTTAGTATTTCTATGTATGTGTGTACCAGTATTTCAGGTAGTGAAAATATTCTCGCTATCACTTCAAGTTTTTCGACGAAAGTCCATATGGCCAAATGAAATCCGACGATCGTATGTGCTTGCTCTTTATAAGACTACAGAAATACAATCACGCCACGTTGGAGCACATTCCGCCCAGCCAACCGACCAGTGTACCATCGCTCAATCCTACAATAGGGCTTCTTGGTGCAGCCGCTCCAGAATATCACGCCTGTTGCAGTACTCAGCAATCCCTCCTTCAACAACTCCTGCATACCGAGTCACGCGCGGGAACCACTGTGTGAATAGCCTGCGCACGTCACGTCCCCTAGGATCCAGATCGATATTCAAGTTTCCGAGCTTCACCACGATCGCCCACACCGTCACGCGGACTCGGAGTGCGCACTTATTGCACGCCGATGCGAGCATCTTATCCAAATCTGCCGCCATCACTTCGATCCCAATGTCTCGGAGTGCGTTACCGCTGGGATCATACACATTGTACTTGATAATCAATGCAACGTGCTCAAGTTTTGATTGGCCGCATGCGATGATGAGGTCGTGAATGGTTTTTGATAGATTTGGGACGTTGGGACAGAAGATTATGAGAGAGCGGAGACCGGTGAGGAGCTGAAATTTGAAAGCGGCATATTTTGGTATCCCTGTATGGTTCAGCGGATATGTAACTTGAGCATGGTCTGGAGAATACCGATGACGAATGAATGTACATACCAGACTTGTATTCAGGATATTCCCAAAGAAGGCATTCGATTCTGGGGCCAGCGAGTTCAATGACTCGAGCAGCAGCATCAAACATCTCTGGGGCCGAGTCATGTATAGCGAATGAGCGAATATTGGAGATGGTCAATGTAGAGTGCGGAGCGGTCAGATGTTGGACTAGACCGTGAGACGAGGTATCACCGATTTTTAAAGACTCCAGCTCACGCTGCGATGATGGTGATGATGATGATGGTGGTGGTGGTACTACAGACGGAAGATCAGGATCTACGTGGCGTTGGGCTTTATCAATGAGGTCGCCACCGTAAAGGCTCAGGTGTCGCAAATAGGGGGATGTGAGAACACAGTCGAGGGGGATATCACAATGGCACCAGGGACGGAGATGGATAGTATGCAACGTGGGTAATCTGATCAGCTTCAGTACCGCCCGATGCAGCTGGTCCGGCAAGTGGTGAAATTTGCGGTAATCTACGAAGAGCAAATCTTGCAAGTTATTCGCGTCCGCGATCCTCTCGAGTAGCCGCGGGAGAGCTTCATCGCGCGACTGGCAACCAAAGCTTTCAAACATGGTGTCATGCATGTGAAGTTTCTTGATGTAGTGCAAGATGGGTGGGTTGGCTAAGAGGACTTGATAGAGCCGCTGACAGAGATTCGGGTTTTTGCTGGGATCCTGAAGTACAATTTTTGAGAAAAGCCTTTTGCGAGCTTGGGAGAGCCAAGATTTGGACACAAGAGCACATTGTCGCAAGGTAGCTTCATTGCCTTGGATCGAAAGTTGGTCGATTATCGATTCGACGACGTCCTGTGGTACCAGGGATAATAACATGTTGGTTAATTGGGGTCACTAAGAATTGGTTGCCAATATCGTAATAAGGGGTTGGCAAAACCCCTAAACCAAACATGTTGATGAGTCATAGGGGTTAAGAGGAAAGGCAAAAGCAGAAAACATAGCGCGCACTAGCCCAGGCTGGTCGCACAGAAGGGATAAAGCGAACCGGGCCCAAATTCTATCTGTCTCACACGATGGTGTTGTTGCTTCGCTAAAGTCAATTCTTAAGAACAACACTACTGGCAAGGGAGTTGAAAGAAGACTACCCATAGAGGTCCCGTGGAACGCTCGAGCTTGTGCACAGCATACTAAACGAACCAGGAAGCATCTTACAGATGTCATTAGGCCAGGACGTGGACTCGGTGGGAAGCGACGTACCTTGATGGCAGGTCGCAAACTATTGTTATATATGCATCGCTCTCTTAGCTCTGAAGTGACACTTGCCTACAGGTGCGGAGTTTTGAGAAGCAGAAAGAGGAGGAAGCGAAAACACGTACCTGATGTAGACAATCCCTGCTCGCATTCCCAGATAAGTGTGAGCGCATCACTCGAACCCCTCACGTCATTCTACTCCAAGTCCAAGTACAGGTTGTCCGTGAATAGAAACCTACGCGTTTGAGATAGCACTGAATCACCGCAAGCAGCTTTGAACGAGGCGTCAAATATTTATATCGTAAGAGAGCCCATTTCGAACAGAGCCCTCCTCCTTACATAGAAAGCAGCTCTACAGAGAATAGTTGATTATTTAATATTGATCCATGATCCGAGTCGTATGCAGAGATAAAACCTGGGAGGAAGACAAGAGGAGATGAAGACAAATAAATTTAAAGAAAACAGGCGTCGGAGATATGGCCCGGCCGGCCCGTTGTGATGACATTCGACACTTTGAATTACCGTGACAAGGATGACGGGGGGAATACATCGTGACTACGAGGTATTACACTGCGACGAGCACCGGTTGAGCGATGCAAGAGTAAGTACAACAAGTTGAAGCAGACTAAGAGACGGTTGAGCCAGTAAGTAACATACAAGTACACATTTGGTAGGCAAGCATGACCGGAGGTGCAAGTAACGGGAGAGCAATTGCATTTGATGAACGAGCTTATGACTATGAAGACATCCACTCGTCGTTGAGGTCTAGGTTCGAGGTAGGTCAGGATATTGGAACACGGCAATGGCGATAGAATAACACACAAACATGGAAAGGGCGAGGGACGGGAAATAGGAAGGTCTATATGAGGGACTTCAGAGAGTGCCGTGAGGCGAAGAGAGGGTTGGAGACGAACCATCAAGCAGAAATGCGCTGGGCGGTGGCAATTTGGGTTCCAAAAGCATAGTGCGTACCGACGACGGCGGTGATATCAACTTTGCTCTGAGCCTGGAAGACAACGACGATGTCGGACCCGCCCATCTGGAAGTAAGAGATCTCCTGACCCTTATCCAAAACATCACCTTCCTTCACGCTGAGTACCACGGACGAGACCTGCGCCATGCCAATTGGCAGAACCGCGACGAGGCCGATGTCCGGGTTGTCCAGCACGACGAGGCCGCGCGCCTGAAGGAATTGGTAGCCCGGGTCGTCCGGAGCATCCAGTTGACGTGTCATGCTCAGCTTCAACTTCCCATTCGCATCGACTTCAGGGACGACCTCGAGGTAGCATAAACCCGGGATAACTTTCGCTTCCACCACCTTTCCGGCGACAGGGGCGTGCTGGCGATGATAGTCAGTCGTATTAAGGAAGGCGTGAATGAATATTCCGCTCTTGAACTGCTCTGCGTAGGTGCTGTCCTCTAGAAGCTGAGCGATGCTCCAGGGAAGATTCTTGACGTTGAACGTGGTTACGTCCGCGTTCTCGTCGATCGGCCAAGCGCCGTCGAATACAGCATCCGCAGGGCTTATGATTACGGTGGGGTCGGTGGGACTGGAGATAGGTCGGACGGCTGGATCGATGAAACGGGCGAAGAAGTCGTTAAATGTCTTCCAACCGCCAGCAGGCACGGGATAGTCTTGCATGTGGTAAGCGGGCGCGGCATAGAAGCTGGCGAGTGACTCCGGGGTAATAGAATCGGTAGTGTCCATAAAGGTGCCCAAGACGTTCGCGTAGTCGATCAACCACTGCGAGAGCCAGGTCCAGGGAGCGGACGACGTGGGCAGGATGGGCGTCTGAGCGAGTTTGACGGGTGGCAAGTCGATGACGAAGTAGAACAGGCAAAGTTGATAGTAAACTTTGGTTCCACTCAAATCCTCGCTGGGGATCCAAGTCAACATGGTCTCGTAGAAGTCGATGTACTGGTCGAGGGTCCCGATGCCGTACTCGGCGAATTGAGGGATATCATATTTCAGCGCCAGCTGGAACGCCGCATTGAACGCGTCGGCGAAGGCGGGGTCGTCGGCTATATGACTCCTGAGTTGCTGAACGATGTCGCTCATGGCTACGTAGTTGTTTCTGGTTTAAAATGTCAGAAATTGCGATTAAGAATGTGTTGAAGAGAGAGTAGGCAACTCACTAGGCTAGTACAATGGTGGGGATGAATCGCAGCTGGGAAGAGGTGGATCCTGTTCTGCGTCAACAGTCACTGATCAGATGGAGTCCTGGAAATTATATGCAGCTAACCATACTCACTAGACGGGGAGTTCTGTCGCCGAATAATTCTGGCAGAGAGACGTTGAAGGACTGATGAGTTGAGGCGAGAATTATAAGCACCTTGGAGATTAGACGACTTGGGGAGTTGGATTTTTACTGAAAGAGACCTCGACTTTTAACCACCAACGTTCCCGGTCCCCGACTCCGATTCACCTCTACGTTCACACTCCACACTGGCGCCGCACTCAATATCTGTCCGATATCCTCGCCGTGTGTGGCCATGTGAGGAATGACGTCGTCTAGAATGCGTAGTTTTAATCGATAGAAGCGGGTGGAGAGAATTTTTTTGTCTTCGATTCCTGTCGTTTCGGCCATTTGGTCCACACGACGTCAGTGAATTCCCAAGACACGGGATCGCTACGTCTTGAAACCCTGAGAAAGACTGGACGATCTTGTTCTTTATGACGAAAGGGCAAGCTCAAGCTCAAAAATCCGGGGTACTCATTCACCGGTGGCACGTTTCTCGAACTAAAGAAGCGGAAGAAGCATCTCGCATGCTGAAAGCTGCCATTGAGGAGATTGTGGGGGCGAGCAAGATGAGGTGTCCTCTGCGGGAAGATGCTGAAAGTCAACAGGGTACCGAGGAAGAGGGATGAAGAGAGAAGCCAGACACGTTCACACCACTGCTGGGCATTACAATCTGTGGGAAAAGATTCCGGACTGGAACCACAATCGATTCGTCATAGATGGGTCGATTATATGCAATGAACTCAAAAATCGCTCACCTGACGCTCCGAAATAAGATTGCACCATTTTCGCTGTTAGGTAGACTTCATAGATGCATACGATGAAGAGGCAACGACTTCGAAGACGCCACTTCTTGGAATGCGTTCTGCGGATAACTTGGATCCGGGGATCCCTGGAACACGCGGATTGGCTGTCTGTCTGGTATATGCTCAGCCTCCCCAGCGCCGTAGTTCGAAGTTCGAAGAGCCTGGAAGTTTCTGCGATGCTTGAGTCTAAGTCTGTATGAGTGGAGAAGGATGTACCGGTTAATAGCCGCATTCGAGGCGACTCATTAACAGTTAGGATCGGCAGTCTGCGCCCGTCTCTGCCTATCGTCTCGAGAAACGTATAGGCGCTCACTATTGCATAGTACAACCCCTACGCCTCCCGCACCGAAAGGACGCCATACGCTTATGATGGTTGAGAACTTGAGGAGGTGGTACGGAAATCAACGGCCCGCCATGACTTTCTTTACGCCGGGTGGCGTGAGAACTGAGATCCTAAAAACAAATATAGAAAAGTTTGATACAAAAAAAGGCGTCTTGGAGGCGCAAACACCCAAAAGGCTACACTGGCGCAGGTGATTGAGGCGGGTGTACGCGAAGAATGACGGGAGGAGCCGAGAGAGGAGGATATTCTTCGAGATGGAAGGTCAGCGCCCGAGGAAGCCTGCGTCGTTGGGCTTGGAGATGAGAGTGACACGAAGTTGCAAACGCAGGCGGACGGCAGCGAGGTAGCTCGCGGGGAGGAGGACTTGGGGGAGCGCGACCAGTGTGGCCATCGGGAGTTTGGCTGGCGTTGAGCCTGTCGCAATGACGATCTGATTCGACCTCTTTTATGGGTATTCTGCGCACCCTCCTGTCTTGTGTTAGCCTTACAAGTGACAATGACATATAACGCAACAATCTGGATTACGTAGGGCATGCCAGTGCTGTAAAAATGTCGGATGAAGTAAGTTAGACAGTTCGAAAACAGCCCGTCTACCACTACAGAGGGATGGCGGGAGTGTCTGTAAAACAAAGCCACCACTAGCGATCAGTAGAATGGATGTTCTTTAACAGGTACTGTGCATCCGATCGCCTTTCCGATCGCCCATCTAGCCCTGGGGGCTTCCTCGACGTTTTCGACGTGTTGGAGGCCATAACCATGTACATAAGCCATAATCTGAGCCTCAGTCAATGCCATAACCGCAGCGACATTGACAGGCGGAAGGTTGTGCTGGGGGGTGGCAACAAATTCGCAAGCTTTGCTAAGAAATCAAGTGTGGGGGAGTAACTCACAGGAGCGTGTATAGGCATGCTGCCGTCGTTGAATAGGACAATATTAAAGGGGGTGAAGCTACCGTCTAAGAGTTGGTAGTTTCGAGTCTGACGTCGCTCGGTCAGTTCTTGTATAAAGCCACGAGATGTAAAGAATATATACTACCCGGGCGAGCAATATTTTGGTTGGAGCCAAAATAGCATTCACAGCCGGTTCGAACCATGCAGGGGCCGCAGCTTTGCGTTCACATCAGCCTTGTGCAAGAAGAACTGAGCGCTCTCATAACTCACCGATTGCAGGATGGATCTGATGTGCATTATCATCTGTAGTGGGCGCGTTAGATTAGAGCGAACGAGGAGTTGGAATGGCTGACCGACTGTGATGGCATCGCCTTGAGTGTGGTGGGAGCCCGCAACGACAATGCCAACGTTGGCCCGCGTGGGTGGATCCTGCCAAGGCTGTTCTGGATGAGGGACGCCTGCTGGCTGCATTATTTTGTTATGTGCTCCTTTTGGTTTCAGGTATCCTACACGTGACGTCCAAATTTGTTGCGTATACTGCCTACTGACGACTCAACAAAGCTAAAGCTCTTCCATTCTATCGATCATACATAAAACTACAAAAACAAGCGTCCCCCACCTTATCCTACATAGCAAACACCTCCGTATGCAGCCCCACCTCCCTCCCCCTCCCCTTACACCACGCAACCGCATTCGCCGCCTCCCTCGTCAACCCCTCCGGCCCACTCGCACACACCGCCAGCGCTCCACCATCCCACTCCCACGCCCACGCCCGTTCCCGTTCCTGTTTCTCCACATCCCCACCCATCTCCGCCCCAAGCGCCTCTTCTCCACATCCACACCCACACAGCTCCCCCTCCCCTTCCCCAACTTTCGGCACCGGCGCTTCGTCGTACGGGGAGAGCCCCACGAGCGCCCCGACGAGCCGCCCCATATCAGGCCGCGCCCCGACGCGCACCTCCAGCCCGGGGATCCCGACGTCCTCCGGCGCACACATGCAGGTCACGTACACCATCATGCGCAGCGCCACGGGCGAGCCGGGGGCGGCGGCGGTGCGGGCGATGGCGCGGAGGAGGGGGGCGAACCATTTGATTGAGCCTATGGAGGGGTAGGTGTCAGTTATCGCGAGAAAAGGATGGGGACAGGAGACAGACGTACCGAATGACCGCGTGCACCATACGAAATGCACTATCCTCGTCTTGGTTCGATCCTTCCCCAGCTTCGCACCACCACCACCACCACTGCGGGCAACAGCAACACACCCCGCCACAAGCGCATCCATCACCCCGACCGCAAACGTCGCCCCACTCCCCCCCGCCACAAACAGCACACGCTCATACGCCGGCAGATCCAGCGCGCACCCGCCGTACGGCCCGTCGAACACCACCTGCACCGGTATCGGTATCGGTATCGGTGCCCTCGTCTCAGTCTTATGCACGGCAGAGGAGGACCCCTGCTCGTCGTCAACAGCGATGGCCTCCTCCTCTGCTTCTTCCTGCTTCTTCAGCGCATACAAATTCAACGCCCTAGTCCACCCGCCCGCCACACGCGCACCGAGAACTATCCCAGTCCCCGCCCCCTTCTCCCCACCATGCTCCCCCGGCTCGCAGCCGTAATACGCCGCGACGTCCCCCGCGCCCAAACACGACGACGACGAGGGGGCGCACATGATACTGAAGGGGTGCGCCTCAAACACCCGGCCCGCGAAGAACACGCGCAGCCGGAGGTGCTGGCCTGCGCGGAAGCCGGCGGTGCAGTGTGGGATGTGGATCTGCACGACGGGGGGTGAGTATTTTCGCGGGCGCAGAACAAAAAGGGGAAGGGGGGTAGGGAGATGGAAGGGGGAATGGGACAAGGGAAGGGAAAGGGGGGGAAGGGAAGGGAGAAAGAAAAAGGAACGTACGAGGGTCATCTGGTTATCGACCCGGATGAGGTGGGCGTCTTTGATCCTCATCCGGCCTGCGCGCATGAGGAGGTCAAATGCATAAAACGCAAGAGGCGGGATGATCCACGGTGCCGCGAACGTCGTATGGTAGCACACCGTAATAAAAAACGCCGGTACCGTCAGGAAACTATCACACAATACGTCGTGAGATCGTCATTCCTTATAGGGGAAAGAGCGACTCACTGCACCCAATAGAACACCCCCCACGCCCACACCCTCACCGGCCTCAAACTCCCCAGAACCACCACGCCCAACACGCCCAACGCCGCCACGCCGCTCCCCTCCTTCTGCATCCCCAAAATCGGGAGCCCCCACACCAGATGATTACTAATCCACAGCGCGCCATGTATAGCAGCGGAGAGGAACATCACACGGCCGGCCCAGCGGTGCAAAGGGTTGAGCCGGGAGTATGCGAAGAAGGGCGGGAGGAGGAGGGAGAGGAGGGAGTTTTTGGAGGAGAGGAGGAAGATGGGGGGGAGCTGGGAGAGGGCGAGGAAGCCGGGGCGGTTGGGGTTGGAGATGAGCGGGGCGCGGAGGCAAGTGCAGGCGAGGACGGCGGCGGCGTAGCTCGAGGTGAGTAGGACTGAGAAAGATGGTAGTTAGCGCTTGATGCGGTACGGAGGGAGACATATGGGAGAAGAGGGGGGGGGGGAGAAACGTACTTTGGCCGGCGTTGAGCCCAATTCCGGGGGGTGTCCAGTAAAATACGGATCCGAGCGCAGAGACGATCCTCGCGAGGACGAGTTGGTGTTTCGTCCTCCTTTCTACCGGCGGTCGTTGGTGTATCCTCCCACAGCACGGCTTGTTCGTTTGTTCAGACGGCTCCGTCTCCGTCTCCTTTTCATCGAGGCGGGCATAGCGGCCGCGCCAGTCTTCGGTGACACCAAATGCCTCCGCAGCCCATTTCCTGCGGCCGCGAACGATGGCGGGGAGGACGAGGAGAGCGAATAATGCGAGGGCAGAAATCCAGGCAATGGTGAACTTGATCTGCCATTTCGGATCCTCGACGTACGAGCTGCGTAAGGTTTAGTTCCGGGGGACAAATAAAGATGAAGAGAAAGACGGTACTTGTATTGTTGGAGGTTGGCGGGGATGACTGGGGGCGTTCCTGTGTCTGCCATTTAGACTGGAGGGGAGGAAGAAGAGAGGTTAGCGACGAAATGAATAAACAGGTCCGTCCGTTGGAACTTGGAAGCGACCTGGAAGCGAGGCGAAAAGGAAGGCCGTTTGGAGGCACATGGGCAGGAAAAGCCGTGGGAGATCAGATTTTGAAAAAAATAATTCAAAAATATAACATTGAAAACATGGCCAAATACATGGTCTCGTTGCATAAAATATTCCTCGCGGTACAGGGGGCTGGGGAAGGAGCAGGGAAAAGCAGAGGAGATCAAGGATATGCATGGTATAGATGCACGTCGACGTAGAAGCAGAGAGCGTCCCCAAAATTTTCAGCGAGGCCAGTAGGACGACCAATGAAGGTGACGCCATCGTTCCCCGAGTCATTCCCCGAGTAGGCACATGACACAGCGACGAAAAAAGTTTTTTGTCACTATGGAGGAAGTTAGGAAGAACCAATGGGGGACGAGGGGATTGAGCCTGGCAAGTGACCTGAAGCGAAAATGGGCCGAATAGTCGACGGCTGAGGCTGGGTATCTTGATAGCGTAGGCATGGCGTGGGGAGAGGAACGGTATTCATGATTAGAGCCCGGGTGAAGAAGGACGGCGGACGGCAGGTGGGGAGGACAATATTGCAACGGACCTGAGGGACTCCATCAACCGATGTTCACCGAGTCCGGAGACCCCCAGAACGTCTTGAGGATGGTATGAGCCAGCGCCGACGAATACACTGAAACTAGGACGTCGTGTACCAGTCGACAGAGTCAAACCAAGAACGCCTCAAAAACAGTCCTCCAAGGCTTTTCTACCCGTAGCTTTCGACCGCACAAACTACGGCATGGCGAGCCGAAAAGCGATACGGGAACAAGAGGTCACGAAGAGGCAGTGTCTGTGTCGGAGAAAAGAAGAGAGAGAAGCAGGGCGGCGAGGACGACCAGCGTGCATGCGGTGATGATGAAGTTTGGAAGGAGAGGAGGAAGAGGAAGCGCCTCGACCCTGAGGCATTTGTGCGGCCGTGGGAGTGATGACTGAGCCTTTTGTTTCATTGGCTGGCGGCGATATTCCGGACGCAATCTCCGGTGATAAGATTAGATCAAGGGTGAGCGAACTTTGGTTCGCATCAGGCTGGTTTTTTTGGAACTGTAGGGTGGTCAAACTTCGGTGGTTTCTAGATGTTTCGACTATGCCAAGATGAATAAGGTCTGAATGCAACTTCTCTTTCCTCCTCACGCTGGATCTTTTTTGCTCCTTGAACCTTTCGTGACGTTACATCTGTCGCTAGACCAACCTAGTTGCGCCCACCTCATCTTTATATCCAGTATGTCGTTTGATCTAGTTGAATGATTGATTGACATCTACTTGCAGACATGTCTTCAGCGCAGTGGATACTGAATCTCAACCAATCGTTCAGTCGGTGCGCCATGAATGTCTTGACTACCTCTACCTCACCGCACCGAGGGTTGGTGGCCGAATTGTCAAATTGAGAGGACTCCTGCGCACGATGATATTCGGCACTTTGAATTACAGGATAACGGGGGGGATACATCGTGACCACGAGGTATTACACTGCGACAAGCACCGGTTGAACGATGCACGAGTAGTACAACAAGTTGAAGCAGACTAAGAGACAGTTGAGACACTAAGTAACGTACAAGTACACATTTGGTAGGCAAGCATGACCGGAGGTGCAAGTAACGGGAGAGCAATTGCATTTGATGAACGAGCATATGACTATGAAGACATCCACTCGTCGTTGAGGTCTAGGTTCGAGGTAGGTCAGGATATTGGAACACGGCAATGGCGATAGAATAACACACAAACATGGAAAGGGCGAGGGACGGGAAATAGGAAGGTCTATATGAGGGATTTCAGAGAGTGCCGTGAGGAGAAGAGAGGGTTGGAAACGAACCATCAAGCAGAAATGCGCTGGGCGGTGGCAATTGGGGTTCCAAAAGCGTAGTGCGTACCGACGACAGCGGTGATATCAACTTTGCTCCGAGCCTGGAAGACAACGACGATATCCGACCCGCCCATCTGGAAGTAAGAAATCTCCTGGCCCTTATCCAAAACATCACCTTCCTTCACGCTGAGCATCACGGACGAGACTTGGGCCATCCCGATTGGCAGAACTGCAACGAGGCCGATGTCCGGGTTGTCCAGCACGACGAGGCCGCGCGCCTGAAGGAACTGGTAGCCTGGGTCGTCCGGCATATCCAGTTTACGAGTCATGCTCAGCTTCAACTTCCCATTCGCATCGGCTTCAGTGACGACCTCGAGGTAGCACAAACCCGGGATAACCTTCGCTTCGACCACCGTTCCAGCCACTGGAGCGTGCTGGCGATGGTAGTCGGTCGTATTAAGGTAGGCGTGAATGAATATTCCGTTCTTGAACTGCTTTCCGTAGGTGCTATCCTCTAGCAGCTGAGCGATGCTCCAGGGGAGATGTTTGACATTGAAAGTGGTCACGTCCGCGTTCTCGTCGATCGGCCAAGCGCCGTCGAATACAGCATCCGCAGGACTGACAATTACGGTGGGGTCGGTGGGGCTGTAGATAGGTCGGACGGCTGGATCGATGAAACGGGCGAAGAAGTCGTTGAAAGTCTTCCATCCGTCATTAGGCACGGGATAGTCTTGCATGTGGTAAGCGGGCGCAGTATAGAACGTGGCGATTGACTCCGGGGTAATAGAATCGGTGGTATTCATGAAGATGCCCAGGACGCTCGCGTAGTCAATCAACCACTGCGAGAGCCAGGTCCAGGGAGCAGACGAGGTGGGTAGGATGGGAGTCTGAGCCTGTTTGACGGGTGGCAAGTCGATGACGAAGTAGAACAGGCAAAGTTGGTAGTAAACTTTCTTTCCACTCATATCCTCACTAGGGATCCAAGTCAGCATGGTCTCGTAGAAGTCGATGTACTGGTCGAGGGTCCCAATGCCATATTCGGCGAATTGAGGGATATCATATTTCAGCGCCAGCTCGAATGCCGCACTGAACGCCTCGGCGAAGGCGTGGTCGTCGGCCATATGATTCCTGAGTTTCGAAATAATGTCGCTCATGGTTGCGTAGTTGATTCTGGTTTACAATATCAGAATTTGCGATTAAGAGTGTGTTTGAGGGAGAGTAGGCAACTCACTTGGCTGGTACAACGGTGGGAATTAATCGCAGCTGGGAAGAGGTGGATTCTGTTCTGCGTCAACGGTCGCTGATCAGATGCAGTCCTGCAGCTAGCAATACTCATACTCACCAGACGGGAAGCTCTGTCACCGAATAATTCTGGCACAGAGACGTTGAAGCAATAATGAGTTAAGGCGAGAAATATAAGCACTTTGGAGATTAGAAGACTTGGGGAGTCGGACTTTTTACTGAAAGAGACGTCGACTTTTAACCACTCACGCCGCACTCAACATGATCACTATGCCTTGAAACCCTGAGAAAAAAATAGACGATCTTGTTCTTTATGACGGCAGGGACAAGCCCAAGCTCAAAAGTCCGGGGCACTCATTCCCCGGTGGCGCGTTTCTCGAACTAAAGAAGCGGAGGAAGCATATCGCCTGCTGAAAGCTGCCATGGAAGAGATTGTGGGGGCAGGCGAGATGAGGTGTCCTCTGCGGGAAGATGCCGAAAGTCAACAGGGTACCGAAGAGGAGGGATGGAGAGAGAAGCCAGAGACGTTCACACCACTGCTGGGCATTACAATCTGTGGGAAAAGATTCCGGACTGGAACCACAATCGATTCGTCATAGATGGGTCGATTATATGCAATGACCTCAAAAATCGCTCACCTGACTCTCCGAAATAAGTATCGCACCATTTTCGCTGTCTGTTAGAATTCACAAATGCATACGATGAAAGGTAACGGAACCGATGACGCCACTTCACGGAAGGCGTCCAGAGGATAACTTGTGCCGATCGAAAGCAGAAAACAGCGATTATTTGAAAGCGAACCCCAAATTATGTCTGTATCACTCACATTTATGGTGTTGCTGCTTCGCTAAAGTCAATTCTTAAGAACACTACTGGCAAGGGAGTTGACAGTGGAACACTAGAGCTCGCGCACAGCATACAATACAACGAATTAGGAAGCATCTTAAAGATCTCATTAGTTCAGGACGTGGACGTGGTGGGAAGTGACGTACCTCGATGTCGCAAACCGTGACTATACATGCAGCTCTCTTAGCTCTGAAGTGACACTTTCTTACAGGTGCGGAGTGTTGAGAAGCAGAAAAAGGAGGAAGCGAAAACACGAACTTGACGTAGACAATGCCTGCTCGCATTCCCACTGGCCATGTGGATACTAAGTGTGAGCGCGTCACTGGAACCCCTCACGTGATTTTCCTCCAAGTACAGGGTCCCAGATTGTGAATGGAAAATTACGTGTTTAAGATCCGTCTAGTTGCGACCGTGGAGACGAGAAGCTCCGTCGAGCACGCGGAAGTGTAGGTGGATGGTGATTTTCTGGGTCGGAGCTGGTGCACGACACTGAAGCGGGAAGGCGTGACTAAAACCAGAGCTTCATACCAACAGAGGAAGGATGGTGAGAGGAAACATGGGTATCGAGGACTGAACGAAAAGCTCATTCGTAAATGGGGCGTTTTTATCAAAGGAACGACTCCGACGAAGGCTGCGCTTGCAAACTCAGTAGTTTCTTTTTTTACGTCGCTCGAAGCCCTCCGTCTTTCTCACATGCCAACATCCGGCGGCCACGTCGGCGCAATTAGTAGACTTTGTCTGATCCACCGTCTGCAAACGCTGAGAAGGCCGACGAAAGTGCACAGGTACCAAGGTGTGTTGAACGTTGAACTCCAGAAAGGCTGTGTACCAATTAGATGGTATGTTATCTCTCAGGCTAAAGGCAACAAACCTCGATCGTCACCGCTCCTCCTTGCTTCTCCTCTCATCAAACGAATGTATGATGAACATCGTGCGGACATGGTTTGCGGTAGATGAACGAGGGGAGCATGGCCACGGAAAACCGAAGGTGCGGGTGGTTGAGCTTGAGTCTCAGGCAAGTGTCAACGAGCGTTGTCGAAATTCGAAATCCGGTTTACCCCCAAGAGGTGAGGAGAGGATGGCTAGCACTGAATCACTGGAAGCGAGCCGCTTCGAACCAAGGGAGGCAGGTCAAATATTTATATCGTAAGAGAGCCTATTGCTGAGATCCAGAAAATATTGAGTAGCTGGAGGTGGAAATGACCAGAGCCCTCCTCCTTACATCGAACGCGGTTCTACAGAGAATACTGGCATCCGGTCGTGTGTTGATCCATGGTCGTAGGTAGAGATACTTAGTACCTGAAATGAGAGGAAGATAAAGATAAATAAAGAAAACGAAATACTGAGGCCCAGTCCGGCCCGGCCCTCCCGGTTTGTTTCCCACCCTGGCCAGCCTGCTTCCTCCTCCAACAATCCATCCATTGCGATATCACTCAGGACTTTCACCAAGCGATCCTACTCACCAAATGTCCCCTCGCCCGATACGAACGATGGCCTCCATCTCCCATCTCCTCCCCTCCATCTTCCTCCTCCTTACACCGACTCTCACAACTGCGCAGCACGCCCACTCCAACGGCATCGACCCCGCCATGGACATGCCCATGCCCCTCGCCCAAGGAAACATGATCTCCTTCCTCCACTTCACGCCCGGCGACACCCTCTGGCTCGAAGGATGGGTCCCCGGGAGGGGGAGCACGCTCTTCGGTGCCTGTGTCGGGCTGTTTTTGCTTGGGGTGGCGGAGCGGTGGATCGCGGCGCTCAGGGTGGGTGTGGAGAGTGCGATCCGAAAGGATGTCGTGCGAGGGTGAGTTCGGGGATCATCTTCCTTCCCACCTGTGGATGTGAGCTGAATGGGGCCGTTTGCTGTAGGGGCGGGAGGAGGCACTGTGCCGTAGATGAGAAAGAGAAGAAGGTGCAGCGGCCGTTACGGGATGTGCTGCTTATGCGTGGGGGGACGGTCGCACCGTTTATCATCGAACATGCGTGGGCGCGGTTCATGCTGCACGGGTTGCAGGCGGCGCTGGCTATGATGTTCATGCTTACTGTGATGTGCGTACTTCTCCCCTCTATCCTTGCCTTCAATAACCCATATCTAACTCGTTCTGTAGGACATTCCAAGTTTCGTTCATACTGAGCATTGTGATCGGCGTCGGCGTCGGCGAGATGATGTATGGACGCTTTACAGACGCTGTTCACGCTGAGATACAGGAGGAGCGGTACTAGAATTATTTCGTCCGGCGTGTACGTTACTAGATGGGTGCTTCGAGATGTTGTGTGTACGTTATTTGAAGTCTTTATCTATCATAATTCTGGCTATTTGAATCGGGCGCTACTTTCAACTCAGATACGGAACTATGAGATTCATCAGGGCTTTGCACCCCGTCTACTCAAATCAGGCGATGTCCAGATGGTCTTCGCCTCCCGTTCGCCTCCGTCCTCTGCCCCTTCCTTCCTTGGACTCTCTACCCCACCGGAGATTGTTCGCATGGCAGCTAATATGCGATTGAGTCCACAACGGAACGTCGAAGCAGGTCCTAATCTCAACACGGCTACGAAACGCAGAATGTAGGTGGTACTGGGTGGGCGATGCCATGTAAAACAAGGTATGGGACATCCTGTCTTGTACCGCCGGATGGTGTTCATGTCACCGCTGCCTTTCCTAATGCCTATGTACTTTGGGAAGCTTCGTTCGAACCGAGGTCGGCGCCGTTTATGTGAAGCAACTTTGATTTTTTATATGAAGCGTTGGATAACCGGGAGCCTGAGGCTTTTTTCAGTCATGCCGGCATCGCACACTGGCTGCTGCCTGATGGTGTATATGGCTCAGCTTTGGCTTTGGCTCACACCCAATTGCGAGAGAGTCCGTGGACAATCTACCCGGCATTTCTTTGGCCGCCTCAAGTGCCTGCCGTCTTTCATGACAGTCGTGCCCTAGCCATTCGACCTTTCCACCTAAAACGCTTTACTTGACTAGAATTGCAAACAACGCTCATACACTTATACGCAGTCTGATAGTCAACCCGGTTTCGCTCCTCACCAGAGCCCGTGGTGTCCCTGGGGAGCCCTCGTTCGATTCGAGATCAGCGCACATCGGTATGGTCGAATCTTCTTTTCGTACGTTTCCCCTGGACCTAGGTGTTCGGCGTTCAATGTTCAATGTTCACCTTCAAGCTGTAGAGTCAGCGCTATCTCCCACCTCAGTATACACACCACACTCACTTGGGACCATTTCTGGTGGCCGGGTCTAGTGACTCCCTTCACATAACCGTGCATATATATTTTACCTCTGCGAGGGATTTCCACAACGCGTGTTGGAGCATCTGGTGCGGGAGCTACTCCCCGCAGGTTACGATGGGGTCTCACCCAAACGAGCTCAAGAGAGCCTGGTTCGAATCCAGGTCAACGCCATTTCAAGTTTGATTCAATTTTATTGCAGTCGGTTGCCTTATTAGTATAAAGCTGTAATCTCGAGTTCGACTTTCATGAACGCGTAATGGTGCACATGTTAAATATAAATACCAACTCCGAAGCTGGAAAATGTGCGCGGGGTGCCTCGTTCGACCCGGGGGGTAACGCGATGCAAGGATTTCCTTAAAGCTTATTTTTTTTGAGGCGGCCTGCGTTCGAGTTCTTTAAGAATTCGCTTGAACGTGCGATAAACATGATTCCCCCATTATATGTTTCCCCGGTCTTCTATTATCTTCGAATCTTGATACCCTTGGAACCTGAAAACAAGTATTGGGACTGGCACTAGCCCCGGGTTGAGAGATCACAGACGTACTTACATATCAGAGTTATACCTTTCCACGCTGCGGCTTTCCCCGTGGAGTGTCGGCGGTTGGTCGGCGGCGACGAGGAGAGGTTCAGATGGTCATGTTTGACCAGAGCTTCCCCCGCGTAGTCAGTCGTCACGGTTTTCGGTTGTTCACAGTCCACCTGAACACGATTGTTGCTTTGCGCCGCGTCTGCTTTCGGCGTGCACCACTGGCTGGTTCTGGTTGTGGCAGATTAGGCCACTCCACCGGTATCCCGTCGAGAAACGATAGCGCCACTCAAATCAGATCAACAAACCTCGCAAGTCGTCAAATGTTGGAAGTAGGAAGAGCCGCTGGCTGACGGAAACCAAACAAAAAAAAGAAAAATTACAGATATGCTTTATCGCGTTGCGCTCGGATCGAACGAGGCGCCTTGCACATTCAACTCGCCACCCTGGCTTCGAGTTCAATGACTCGGGGGGTGGTAGCATGGTGGACCATCACGCGTCGTAAGAATCGAACTTGAGGCGTGACTCTAGGAACCTTAGATTCTATAGAGTGTACACCGCACCGAGTCAGCCTGTCAAAGGGAAAACAAATTTGCGGATTACTCAAGAACAAGGGAAGTACTCCCAGGCCCAAAGACGTTTCTTCAGCTTCATCAGAGATACGCTCGGGAGTCGAAGTGGGGTTGGGTTAACTGTCAGGATACTATGCATGATGCGCATACTAGTGAGTAGTCGAAGTGCGGGTTTCAATCAACTCTGAGTATTGAGTACAGAGCGTATCATGATGAGACTAAACGGGGTAGAGGTGACAGGATCGGGACGGGACGTATGGCCAGAGTTTAAAAAGAAATTGTGAGGTCGACAAGTGATGCGCTGACCCCCCGGATCGAACGAGGGCACCCGAAGACGTTTCTCCAGTACAACCGAGATGCCGAGTGGGATCGGGTTGACCGTCAGGCTATGTGATGACTTGTACTGAGAGTGCTGTGCCGGATGTCTGGGTGGTAATAGTATTGGAAAAACAGGGAGAAATGAGGATCAGACGAAAATGGCAGACATGAGATACCTGGAAGCTAGGAACGACACCATCTTTGGACACAACACTTTGACGCAGGAGGCTGATGTGGGGATCGCCGTTCGCTTAGGCTTGATCTAATCTTCGAAGATTGAGTATCTCCGCCAGCCAATGAAATAAAAGGCTCGGCCGCACAAATGCCTCAGGGTCGAGATGCTTCCCCTTCCTCCTCTCCTTCCCACCTTTATCATCACCACATGCACGCTGGTCGTCCTCGCTTCCCTGCTTCTTTCTCCTCTACTCCTCCTACATTGACTCCGGCTTTTCGTGGCCCCTTGTTCGCTTCTTGCTTTTCATTTCCCCGTTGCCGTGGTTCGTGTGGTCGAAAGTCACCGGTGGAAAAGCTTTGGAGAACTGTCTTTTGATGCGTTTTTGGTTTGACTCTGTCTACTGGTACACGACGTCCTGGTTTTCAGTGTATTCGTCGGCGCTGGTCCATACCATCCTCAAGACGTTCTGGGTCTCCGGACTCGGTGAACACTAGTCGATGTCTGCAGCCCCTCAGGTCCGTTGCAATATTGTCCTTCCCGCCTGCCGTCCGCCGTCCTTCCTCACCCGGTCTCCAATCATGAATACCGTTCTCCTCCCCACGCCGTCCTTACGCCACCACACCCAGCCCCAGCCGTCGACTCTCCGGGCCATCCCCGCTCCAGGTCGCGTCCATGCTGCCCAGGCTCAATTCCCTCACCCCCATTGGTTCTTCCCAACTTCCTCCACAGCGACAAAAAAAAATTTCGTCCCTGTGTCATGTGTTGACTCAGGAAATGACTCGGGGAACGATGGCGTCACCTTCATTGGTCGTCCTACTGGCCTCGCAGAATTTTTGGGGGACGCTCTCTGCTTCTACGTCGACGTGCATCTATACCATGCATATCCTTGACATCCAGGAATTTTCCCTGCTCTTGCCCCAGCTCCCTGCACTGCGAGGAATATTTTATGCATCGAAACCATGTATTTGTCCATGTTTTCAATGTTATATTTTTGAATTATTTTTTCAAAATCTGATCTCCCTCCCTGTCCATGTGCCTCCCAACGGCCTTCCTTTTCGCCTCGCTTCCAAAGTCGCTTCCAAGTTCCAACGGACGACTTGTTCACTCACTTCGTCGCTAACCTCTCTTCTTCCTCCCCTCGAGTCTAAATGGCAGACACAGGAACACCCCCAGTCATTCCCGCCAACCTCCAACAATACAAGTACAGTCTTTCTCTTTATCATCTTTAGTGTCCCCCAAAGCTAAAATAAAATCCACGAACGCAGCTCATACGTCGAGGATCCGAAATGGCAGATCAAGTTCACCATCGCCTGGACCTCCGCCCTCGCGTTCTTCGCTCTCTTCGTCCTCCCCGCCATCGTTCGCGGCCGCAGGAAATGGGCTGCCGAGGCATTTGGTGTCACCGAGGACTGGCGCGGCCGCTATGCCCGCCTCGGTGAAAAGGAGACGGAGGCGGAACCGTCTGAACACAAGAACAAGCTGTGCTGTGGGAGGGGGGTACACCAACGACCGCCGGTAGAAACGAGGACGAAACACCAACTCGTCCTCGCTCGGATCGTCTCTGCACTCGGATCCGCATTTTACTGGAATCGGGCTCAACGCCAGGCAAAGTACGTTCTCCCCGTCTTCTCCCATATGTCTCCGTACCTAACTCCGTCTTTCTCAGTCCTCCTCACCACAAGCTACACCACCGCTGTCCTCGCCTGCACTTGCCTCCACGCGCCCCTCATCTCCAACCCCAACCGCCCCGGCTTCCTCGCCCTCTCCCCATCCTCCTCCTCTCCTCCAAAAACTCCCTCCTCTCCCTCCTCCTCCCGCCCTTCTTTGCGTACTCCCGGCTGAACCCTCTGAACCGCTGGGCCGGGCGTGTGATGTTCCTCTCCGCTGCTATACATGGCGCGCTGTGGATTAATAACCATCTGGTGTGGGGGCTCCCGATACTGGGGATGCAGAAGGAGGGGAGCGGCGTGGCAGCGTTTAGGGTGTTGGGCGTGGTGGTGTTGGGGAGTTTGAGGCCGGTGAGGGTGTGGGCGTGGGGTGTGCTCTGTGCTACGAAATGACGATCTGACCCCTAATGGTGTCTAGTTTTCTGACGGTACCGGCGTTTTTTATTACGGTGCGCTACCATACGACGTACGCCGCGCCGTGGATCATCCCGACCATCGCGTTTTATGCATTCGACCTCCTCATGCGCGCGGGCCGGATGAGGATCAAAGACGCCCCTCGTACGTTCCTTTCCCCCCCTACTCTCCTTTTGTTTTCCGAAAAACTCACCGGAGTACAGATTCGTATACTGGACTGTGACGCCGGCTTCCGCGCGGGGCAGCACCTCTGGCTGCGCGTGGTCTTCGCGGGGCAGGTGTTTGAGGCGCACCCTTTAAGCATCATGTGTGCCCCCTCCTCCTCCTCCTCCTCCTCGTCGTCTTCGTGTTTGGATGTGGGGGACGTCGTGGGGGCTGGGGTCCATGGTAGAGAGAAGGCAGCGGGGGCGGGGATAGTGATACTCCTCGGTGCGCGTGTAGCGGGCGGATGGACAAGGGCGTTGAATTTGTATGCGCTGAAGAAGCAGTAAGAAGAGGAGGAGGCCATCGCTGCTCACGACGAGCAGGGGTCCTCTTCTGCCGTTAATAAGACTAAGACGAGGGCACCGATACCGATCCCGATCCCGGTACAAGTAGGGCGGGTGCGCGCTGGATCTGCCGGCGTATGAGCGCGTGCTGCTTGTGGCAGGCGGGAGTGGGGCGACGTTTGCTGTTGGAGTTATGGATGCGCTCGTTGCGGGGTGTGTTGCCTCTGCCTCTGCCGCTGGTGGTGTCAAGGGAGTAAAGACAAGACAAAGACCAAGACTAGGAGGGTGCATTTCGTATGGTGCACGCGGTCATTCCGTACGTCCTCTCCCCTTGCCCTTCGTGACAACTGACACCCCCCGCCCTACCTTGTACATATTTACTACTACAACAGGCTCGATCAAATGGTTCGCACCCCTCCTCCGTGCTATCGCGCACACCGCCTCCGCCCGTGGCGCTACGCATGACAGTGTACGTGACCTGCATGTGTGCGCCCGAGGACGTCGGGATCCCCGGGCTGGAGGTATGCGTTGGCGGGCGGCCTGGTATGGGCCGGCTCGTCGGGGCGCTGGCTGGGCTCTCCGCTGATGACCACGACGAGATGCCGAAAGTTGGGGGAGGGGAGGAGGAGCTGTGTGGGTGTGGGTGTGTGGAGGAGGCGCAGACGGGGGCAGGTGGGGATGTGGAGAAACGGGAAGAGAGTGGGGGGGAGGGGGAGCGGTTTGTGGGCGCGCTGGCGGTGTGTGCGAGTGGGCCGGAGGGGTTGACGAGGGAGGCGGCGAATGCGGTTGCGTGGTGTAAAGGGAGGGGGAGGGAGGTCGGGCTGCATACGGTGTTTGCTATGTAGTTTGTAGTTTTCTTTTTTTGGCGGAGTTGAGGTGGTGGACGCTTTTTTTTTGTAGTTGCATGGAAATAATTACAGTTATTACATCCTAGAATTAGTCAATAAGCTGTGATGTGTATGGTTTACATAGGGTTCGACACAGCCATCATAAGCGCTATTTCTTCATAGCGCGAGCGCTTAATGTAGGTTGAACCCAACGTCTCATCCAACAATCGCCCTTGGAGCGCACGCATCCTCATGGCGTTTGAAAATGCCCAGGATGCCACTCTCCACGACTGTAGGTTTACAGATGTCCAAGGAGACGTCAACTACAATGTTGATCAACAAATAAATGTTAACGGCTCTAAACCAGGCGAGTCTGACGCAAGTCGTGATGCTCTCTTGCATGAAGAGCATATCTGTCCGGCAGAAATCACCACTTTGTTACAGTTCATGACCATGACCTTGTTCTTCTACGGCACGCCCGTCAATGCCCTCTGGCTCGAAGGATGGGTCGGTCAGCGAAGCACGTTCCTCATGATCAGTATCTGTGTCGGACTGTTCTGGTTGGGCACGGTGTGGGCATGGATCGTGCCACTCACGGAGGCTGCGGTGAGTGCGGCCCAAAGGGATGCCGTCCGAAAGTGAGTTCGGGTCATCATCTTCCTAATTGTGGATGTGAGCTGATTGGGACTGTTTCAAGTTGCTGTAGCGACGGGAGGTGGGATCATGCTATGGATGAGAAAGAGAAGGGCGTGCGCCTGCCGCCGCATGATGTGCTGCTTATGCGCTGGGGGCCGGTCGTGCCATTTATCGCCAAGCATGTGTGGGCGCGCCGGTTTATGCTGCATGGGTCTGCAGGCGGCATTGGCTATGATTTTCATGCATACTGTGATGTGCGTGGTTGCTTTTCCTGAGTTCAATATCCTTGTCGTTTAACCCAGATCTGACTCGTTCTGCAGGACATTCCAAGTTGCGTTCATACTGAGCATTGTGATCGGCGTCAGCGTCGGCGAAATGATGTATGGGCGCTTTACGGATGCAGTCCACGCTGAGCAGTCCTAGAATTGTTTTCGGAGTCCGGCCTGGTTTGATTATTTTTCAAAATTTTCATTCTTTTTTTTCCCATCGATATAGAGTATAGACTACGGGGTTGCACAAGGCCAACTCCATACTTCTGCGTTTTGCCTTCACTGTCCACCTGGGTGGAGAGTTAGGCTATGTTATTACAGGGAGGAAGAGGAGGATATATTATACTGACGGGCGTTGAATTACCTTGCTATACTGAGTATACACGATATTTTACGCACTGGTGGCACCAATCGATGTTTCCTGTGGATGCACAAAACAAATTACAATATAAGTACGCCCGGCCGTTACACCAACAGAGCTACATTTGGGGAGCTTCGGATTGGGGTCTCAATGCAATTATCCACCAAACGGCACCATCACTCCTGTGTTCTGTGGTCAACAATTCACTCTCTGTTAGGATGGCACCCATGTCTCAGGAAGGCTAGAAAACCGACCCTTCTTGCGAAAGAACCTACGATCCTGAGCAAAGTCAGTATTAGCATTCTGCAATTGGAGACTTCGTGGTAGAGACGGCGGGATAGGACCAATGTAGGCGATAGTCAGACCGAATATAATATTAGAGGAGGATCATGTAGTCCGCGTTCGCAAGCGATATCAGGTATAAAATTAGGGCCTTCCTAATATTCCTCCTCTATGTCACTTTTGTGATGATGTACGTGGCTATTACCGTAGACCTATTTCCTCAAATTTCGGGGCGAATCCCAGTCCGCTGCCATAACTCCTGGTCGTGATCAGACAAACTTGTCTCTCCGAAATGGCGCTTGAACCACTGTCTATCCTCTTCCTCTAATGGAGACACTTGCAGGACTTTGACAGTAAAATCGTCGAGGTCGAAGTCTGCATCGTGACTATCCGCATCCGCAATGTAGGCCTGGCGCGCCTCCGTCATTCCCCTCAACGCCATAATTGAAAACCCTTGACAATTTTTGATCGATAGGGTATGAAGTTTTGGGGAATTTAAAGTCTCCTGGCCCGTAGCTGTGATATGCGTCTCGCTTAGGATATCAAGAACACCGTCGTCGAATCCAGGACAATTCTGAACGATGAGCTCCAAACCTCTCCAGGTGGGTAAGATAACTCGCAGATCGAGCGACATGTCGGGGTCATCTATATCCCGGAGGACCAATTCACATGGTGGAAAGGATGTAACTCCGGTCAAGGGGCAGCGAGCGATGGTCAGGAATTCAGCAGATCGCTGATGTAGCATCGTGGCGGTTAGCCTGCCGCTCAAGCCGCACAATTTGAGAGATCCATGGAAGGGATCGTCGTTGAAGCTAGTGTGGTTGGACGAGCAGTCGAAATAAACATTCTTCAGCGAGAGCCTGTCGAACTTGTGAAAAAACGGAAAGGCGTCGAGAAGGAGGAATCGATCCTCATTGTTCGTGGGACGATAGTGAGATATTGAAAGTGATTTTGGCGTCGCCTTCAGCAGGACCTCAAACCACCATTGTGTGTGCTTAAAGAGGTCGACGAAGTTCCAACCATCGATCTTTAAGACTTGTATCTTGGGAAATGGGAACCCCGAAACTTCGCTCCCGTCGAGGAACCCTGGCAGACCGTTCCCCAAAGACGCTTTCAAGATCAGCCTGTGAAGGTAGGGGGCAAATAGTGGAAAGTCGGTTGCAATTCTGGGAAGTGAGGATGTATAGGTCACATCGTAGCGAAGGGTCTTGCATCGACAGACGTGGGGCGTAACCATCTCAATGATTTGTCTCATACGCATTTTTTCCATGTCTGGAGAGAGAGGAAGACGTGATTTCCGTGTGATGACTGTAATGTCAATGAGCAGCTCGCGTGACCATTCTAGTTGAGAACGTGAAAATGACAGGGGAGAGTCGGCAAAAATGATGACGCGTGTCCAGAATGGAGGGAAGGTCGACAGGACGTTTCTCCAGACCTTTGATACAGACGCCGGTGCCTGAGGGAACAGGGCAGGGGATAGAATGTCGTCGCTCTCTGGCCAGACAGTCTCGTATGGTCTGCCGTTCTCCTCCTCATCCGCACGAAAGAATTCATCAAGCCACCCGTATTCCGAGATGCGAGACTCCATGTACAGAAACTTGAAGATGAGAAGAAGCAGTTCCGCTGGCATATCTGCAATAGATACAGCAAGCGAGCTAGGAGAATAGGCCCTTTGATATGTCAGTGCCATGACAAGGACTACGTTCTGCGCATCAAGATCATGGAGACTGTCATCAAGAATTCCGGAATAAAAAACCCTCAAAGCTCACCTGCTACACCACTACCCGGAAGTTGAACTCTTCAAAAGTGGCCTATCTGACTGCAGCAAACAGGGAAGGTAAGGGAAGATGGTAAAGTGCGCGTCAATGGAAAGGAAGGTTTTTAAGTTGAACTGTTATAACAAGGCTCATGAAAAACGTGGTGGATTTGTTGTCACGTAATGTTGGTGACGTATACAGGCACGAGCCATATTAATATCGTTTCGGTAGGTAGTCTCAATACCTTCTTCGAACATGTAATGGAGTAGATCCAGGTACACTCTGAAAGGATGGAATCTACTTTCGTGGCCTTGATTTCCGAGTTCGTTCTCTCTTCCGTTTGCGTGCTAACAAAATAATGTGTACCGACTGTGTGACTTCTCAACGTGACGTTCAAACTTCATAATGCAATGGCTGAATAAAATGGCTTGATATTCAGTGTCCACCACGCTGGAGGCACGATATGGCGGGAGATATTTCAAAGTTACGGCGGAATCTAAAGAGAGGACCTATGTAGGATCGTGTACACTGGTCAGATTCACAACCGAGACCAGGCATAGAATTGTGTCATTCCTAGTATTCCTCCTAAACACAAGTCTTATGAGGTTGAGAAATTGAAAAGAATGGTATATACCTGTTTCCTCAGTCCCAGGGGAGAATCCAAGTCCGCTGCCATAATTCCTCGCTGTCATCCGACAAACTTGTCACGCGCTTAAACCACAATTTATCCGCTTCCTCTAATGGAGCTACGTGCTGGACCTTAACGGTAAACTCTTCGAGGTCAAAGTCCGGGTAGTGGCTACTCCCATCCGCAATGACGGCCTCGCGCGCCTCCGTCATCCTCCTCAACGCCGAAATCGTAAACCTGTGACAGTTTTTGATGGAAAGGAGGTAAAGGGCTGGGGCATTCAACGTCTTATGACCCATAGTTGAGACGTGCATCTCGCCTAGAATGTCGAGAACGCTGTCGTCAAACCAGGGGCAATTATGAATATTGAGCTGATAACCTTCCCAGGTGGGCAGGATAGCTCGTAGGTCCGCCGAAATATGAGGATCATCTATATCCCGGAGGACCACTTCGCACATCGGAAATGATGCGACTCCCGTCAAGGGGCAGCGAGTAATGGTCAAAATTTGCCAGGCAGATCGCCGATCGAGAATTTCAGCGGTCAGCTGGCCACCCAGACCGCACAAGTCGAGGGATCCACGGACGGCCTCGTTCTCAGCGACAGCGGAGCTGGATGTGAAATCAAATAGAACATTCTCGAGCGAGAGATTGAAGAACTTGTCAAGAAGTGGAAAGGCGTCGTGAAGGAGAAATCGATCCTGCATGTTCGTAGGACGATAATGAGATATTGAAACTTCTGGATGTAGTGACGCCTTAAGCAGGCTGTCAAACCACCATCGTGCATTTTTGAAAAGGTCGACGAAGTTCCACCCGTCGATCTTTAGGTCCCGCATTTTTGGAAACGGAAACGGACCCACTTCGCTTCCGTCGAGGAATCCTGGGAGACCATTGGCTACTGACACATGCAAGATCAGTTTGCGAAGGTGGGGAGCAGGATGACGAAAGTCGGTTGCGATTCTGGGAAGTGAGGATGTATAAGTCACTTCATAGCGAAGCGTCTGGCATCGACGGACGTGGGGCGTGACAACATCGATGATCTGCCTCAGACGTTTTTGTTCTGCATCTAGAGAGAGAATAAAAGGTGATTTCCGTGTGATAACTATAACGTCAATCAGCAGTTCGCGTGACCATTCCAGCTGGGGAAGTGAAAAGGACAAGGGAGAGTCGGTAAAAATGATGACACGCGTCCAGAACGGGGGAAAGGACGACAAGACGTTCATCCAGACCTTTGATACAGATGCTGGTGTGTGTGGGAACAGGCCAGGTGATAGAATGTCAACACTCTCTGGGCAGAAAAGCTCGTATCGGCTCCCGTTTTTCTCCTCATCTGCACGAATGTGCATGTATAGGAACTTGAAGATGAGCAGAAGCAGCTCTGCTGGCAGATCTGCGATGGATGTAGCGGGAGAGCCAGGAGAATAGGCAACCTGAGATCGCACTGTCATCATAGGATTACTTTGGGATTACTGCGTGTCAAAACGGAGACTGTCGTCAATAAGAAACCTCAATACTCACCACTGACGATTTGGATCCTACGTGGTGGGACGAGGAAGTTCGCAAATGACGATGACGTAATAGTTATGTAAATATTAATGTTAATAATATTGGACATTGCCTCCATCCGTGATAGCAGCAACTTCTTCTCGTCCTTCAACAAACACGCATCCACAAACTCCTCCGCCTTCCTACACTTGCGCTCCGGGCGCAGCCTCCTTAGAGATCTGGTGCATTGGCTCAATAATGCTCATCGAAGTGTTACAATAACCGAAAAATTGCTCGCACCTACATAAGGCACCGCCAAAGACGATATTTGCCCAACAATCCGGGAGCTGGGGGTGACATCAGAACAACCAATAATATTACGACAGGTAAAGGCAGGAAACCACTAGAAGTATGATACAGTCTTGATGCTGCGCACGATGAGCTACCGAGTGGCTTGATATAGGCCACGGGTCGGGGCTGCCATTTGGACGCGGAAAAGCATATAGTCCGCGTTTTCCAGAGCTCAAAGTTGGGGTCTATAGTTATCAGATCACGGTCCGATTGAAGTAATACAAGTACGCTACCGATCTAGTTCTTGGAGAAATAAAGAAAGGTGTATATGGACGTTCAAGGAATCATGCGACTTCCGTCGACAAGTTGGCGACAGGGTCGATGGCCAGCAAGCATTGGGTATTTTATCTTGATGATACATTAAACGTACAGCATTTTCAAGAATAAACAAAAGACTTACTACTCCGTCGATGATGCGTCAATGGAGAAACACCAAAATAACCACAGAAATGCTCCTGGATGGTTATGGAACATGATGAGCAGGATATGAATGATCGAACTTACCCCCAAACTCCTGTACGACAACATGTGATCCGGAAAGTTAAATCCTATGGACGTCAACTCGAGCCCGCGCCGCCTCAGAAAGTTCAGTTTCCCCTGAGCACAAGTAAATGGCATTGTTGACGTGGGCAAAGAATCGTCGAGGTATGCCAGCTCCAGCGATAAAGCGCGGCAGCCTTAGGAGCTGCGTGCATCCCCAGGACCTGGGCAAGCCGCCAGAACAGAGCCGTCTCCGGTGCATAAATTAGCGCCCACACGGTGGTGCCAGAAGTACAACATTCGTGAGCTGAAGAGGGGGGGGGGTCGTTCCTCGCATCCATCGCAGCGCGGCGAGTAACCCGGTCTCTCTTGACACCTTGGATATACAACTTTCCAGTCGCTGAATTACGGGAAAATGTTAGCGCGGGACTCACCTCGATACACATCCTCTAATGTATCCTTAAACGGTGGTCGGCATCGGTAGCGAACCGGCAGCCCCATGAACGGGTTGTCGCTTTCGACACTAGTTGCATTAAGTACTTCCCGTCAGTCCTGAGTTGGTGAATCAATGAAATCGGGGAATTCTAAGCACTTATCGAGATACACAAAGCAGCTTCTCGGTGTGAAATATCATCGAAAGAGCCAAAGCTATCGTCGACCCAGCAGTGCGTCGCCTTGTTATTACCACTGTCCGAATCGTTGGTTGAACGAGAACGGCGTAGCACTCACGGTGATATACAAAGCTCCCCAGCCAATTCCCAGCGAAAGAAATTGACGTCTGCGGCGGGGAGGAGATCTAGATTTGGCAACCGGGAGAGCCTGCCTATAATCCTCGATCTACTGTTTGATTACGTTTGAAGGAAATAAGATATCGTACTCACTGACATGCCGGACATTTGTTGGAAGTGCAAACCCAGGAATACCAGTGACGTTGCAGGCGCGCAAGGCACACACAGAGAGTGTGTGTGACGGGAAAAAACGCATTATTAAAGAATGCCTAGCACATGAATGAGCGAGAGAATGTATATACAGTATGTAGAGGGATCGAGAACTCACTTTTGGTTGATTTTCATGATCCGGAGGCGAACTGCAGACTGTCTGGTGGCGCACTCACATGTGAGTGCGTATGGGCACCGGGCTGCCAGTGGGGATAGAATTTCTCAGCAGCGAGTTAACAGGAAGGGTAGCCACCCGTATTCGGAGTAGTGAGACTCTACGTAAAAGAGCTTGAAGATGATAAGAAGCAGCTCTGCTGGCAGATCCGCGATGGATACAGCGGGAGAGCCGGGGTAATAAGTAGGCCAATCTGAGAGACTCGCACTAGATTACTGCGCGTCAAAATAACGTACTCACCAGTGCACCACTACCGATTTGCATCCTTCAAAAGCGAGGAGAACCGGGAAGAAGGGTTATCCAAGTCGAGACTGAACTGGCGGGACAAATTGAGCGACGTAGCAGAGTGCGGCAAGAAAACTGACCAGACGTGGTGGGACGAATGGAAGTCAAATCGAACATAATACTTATGTAATAACGCGAGAATATCGATAATATTGGCCTCCATCCACGATAGCAATTACATAGCTCAAGGTATAATTCAAGAAAGCAAACAAACGCCCACCTCAAACGCCCTTCGCCCACTCCCTCAAATCAAACGTCGACCCCTGCGCCTCCGCCATCCAGCCATACTCCAGCAGCACCTTCGGCGTCTTCCTCTCCTCCGGATCCTTCAACAAACACGCATCCACAAACTCCTCCTCCGCCCTCCCAAACCTGCCCTCCGGACCCAGCCTCGGCGCCGGCTCCTTCACGATCTGATGCATCAGCTCAATAATACTCATCGTCGTCCCCCCGCCCTCCAGGCTCACGCCCTTGCTCTTCCGCCGGCTGTGCCGTCTCGCCGTCTTGGCGGAGACGGCGAGCGCGAGGGAGTCGCGGTGCGTGGTGGTCTTGGTGAACTCGGAGTCGGCGAGGTCCTCGAGGTCAGAGTTGTTCTCGTCGTCCGAGTCGGAGAGGTCGGAGAAGGGGAAGCGCCCGAGGGCGAGCTCGATGAGGGAGATGCCGAGGGACCAGACGTCGGATTTGACGGAGTATTCGGCGCCTTGGATGCGTTCGGGCTGTAGGGTGGAGTGTTGGTCAGCTTTATTTCAGGGGTGGAGGGGGGAGGGGGGAGAATGGACGCACGCTCATGTATATGGACGTGCCGACAAAGGTGTTGGCGATCGAGTTGATCAGCTCGCCGGAGACGCCAAAGTCGCAGAGCTTGATCTCGCCGTGGGAGTTGCACAGGATATTCGACGGCTTGATGTCTTCCTCCCAAACATGTCCGTAAGGATCTATCACATATCATCAAAAGGGCGGACGGCGCAACTCACCGCGATGGATGATCCGATGGACGTCATACAGGTACATCAGCCCCTCGAGCACGCAATACGCGACCTGGCGCACGACCTGGATGTCTATCGCGCCGAGGTTCTTGTATATCCCATCGAAGGAGCCTTTGTCCATGAACTCCATGCAGATGCAGATATTCGGCTCCGCCAGGAAGGCACCATACGACGAGACGATGTAAGGCGATTTGCAGGAGTGCATGATCTGCAGCTCGCGCAGGATCTGCTTCCGCACCGACGGCTTAGCATCGATCAGCACAATCTACACCGCATACATTCAGCAAAAAAGCAATACAAGACACCAGGGGAGGGGGACGCACCTTCTTCGCCATGATCGTGCCACTCGGCACATGCTCGACCTTCATCACGCTCCCGCCGTTCCCTTGGCCAAGCTCCGCCATATTCTTCAGATCCGCGTTCTTCAGGTCACTGATCTCGACAGGCGCGTGCAGCTCCATCCTCGCCAGTGTTGCGTGCAGGGCGCTATGCCGGCCGGACCCGACGCCCGAGCCGATGGCGGAGTCCAGGCCGCCTGGGGAGAGGAAGCCTCGGACGGGGGGAGCGTCGCCGAGGGGCGGAGGACGCCGTTTGTTGGGCTGGGGTTGTGGACCTGAGGGTGCGATGCGGGTAGGGACGGGGGCTGCGGCTTCAGGGGGAGCAGTGGGGATGGGCTCCTCATCGGGCAGCTTGAGCGATTTGAAGTTGCGTTTTGTGCGCAAGGGTGTCGACATGGCTGGTGTAGTGTGGCTTGTTAACGAAGGGTATATCTGTTTCACAGGCGGTGATGAGTATATTGTATGGGCGTCATGACAACACTCACAGATCGTATACGATGGGCAAGAAGAAGTCGCCCGGCGTCAACTTGGTGAGTGAAAATGGGTAGCCAAGCTAGCCAAGGCTGGGTGGCACTGATTGACCGTTGATCTTGCCTGCACGAGAAAACAATTGATAAAAATGAACGATAATGCAAGATCTGGGTAGCCAAGCTAGCCAAGGCTGGGTGGCACTGATTGACCGTTGATCTTGCCTGCACGAGAAAACAATTGATAAAAATGAACGATAAGAGGGCGCCACATGCTGGCCCAACCCAAAAAGACAATTTACCGTCCTCGCGCGTGCAGAGCCGCGATCTCGGGCGCTCAAAGGAAGCAGTCGTGGAATCAGCGAGCTCAGAAGATAGAGCAGATGGTTGTGACATGGCAGCCTGATGGCGGCCAATTTGGCTGATCCCTCACGAACAAATAGATCAGATTAGATGCAATCGCAAACTCTAAACGGTTGTTTGCTGAAAATCTCAAGGGTCGAGCGGGACGCGTGCCAACTGCACCGACCAATAGCCGCACACAAACGCATCGCGCGGAACGGGCATCACACGCGTGGGCGGGTCTAGTAATCGAGACTTTCCGACCCTAGAAGAGGAGGCACGCCAGACGAAACATCCCCCAGGGATCTCTTCCTAACCTCTGCTCCCTCTTCTAGGTAAGTTCAGTTTGATCCTATCCCGAATTGAGCGCATGGCTGACTAACCAGTCGCCGGCGCTCAAATCCTCTTCTTTCTCCATACGTCCCACGTCAGCTCTCAAGCGCCCGGAATTTCATTGATTGGAAAAAAAAGATTCAAACCCGACTCAAGTCTAGCGTTCAACGGCAAAAACGCCCACTAGACGTCACCGTATCAGTGGATCTACCGAGTCACCCACGGAAAATTTTTGAGCCACGCAGTCATTCCCAGATCTAGAAGTCCCTGGGCTCGGCGTTTTGAGCACGCGCTAAGCGTGGCCGAGGCTACAGGCCAGTAGACATGGGCGCCAGCCAATGCCTATAGCACACGAGCCCCAGTAAGTCGGTCCGCATAATTAATTAGTTCAAGATTGGGAACCACTACTGCACCCGGACGATCGAGTGTACGGGTGTACGTGGGCTGTGGCTCGGCAATCGTGGGGCATTGTGGACGTCGTGAGACCCAGCTTAAAGAATATACGGAGAGTCTTGCTTCCGTGAGTACTTGGGGATGACTAGTAAGGTTCGATGAACAAGATGAGGGAAAATAGCAGCGTGTCCGAGCGGAGGAGCAACGGCAAGAGCTCATTGGGCCACCAGAAATTGCAACTCCGTGCGCCCAGAAGAAACTGGGTCGAGGAATGCATGGTATTTCACCTTCTTTACTTTCAGAAAAATTCCTTGATCTTTATCTACCCATGTGTAATGATCGACTTACGCTAGCGTGTCAAGATTTCCATTGGTACAACTCACGTGTGGTGTGCGTGAGCTAGCGTGCCTACCTGGCGAGCTCAGGACTATTTTAGTACCAATCGGCAACTTGCAGTGGTGTACAGCAGCAGGCGTGTATACCGTGAGTTCTCAAAATTTATTTATTCGAGCTACTTACTTCGCATTACTTACATGAATTTCCGTCCTCAGAAACTGCCAGGCGAGGTGCCACGCCAAAATATCTACTTATGCCCGATTGATGCCCGAGCTCATTGCTCGCTCCTACATTACTCTGCTTCTGCTCAGCACCCAATGCTGAATTTGACTGCCCGAGATCACCAGGACGACCCTGTACGGCGATCATTCCGCCATATCCCGCATCCGAGTCCCGCTACGAACCAGTACTTGCAGAAGATGGAGCTATTTGCAGATTGGCGGTAGCACGGTGCCTTACCAAACGCACCTTCCTCATTCATTATTTTCAAGTGGCCAAAAACAGTATTATCCATCATGAGAGTAAGTAGATAAAATAGTCCGGAAAGTCCATGTTGCATTCTATCGATTGGAGGTAAATCTTTCTAGTACTTATTAGTGAAGTATGATTCGAAGCGCGACATCAGAACTTCTGCGATTCCAGTAAGTCTAATTAACGTTGTCCTCTGAGGCGAGACATGCATACTGAAGAGCAGATTCTTTTCCGAGAACATTTGCAAGTGCGTCAGAACGGTTTCGAAACAGGGGATGAAGTTGACATTCCCAGAGCTTCCACTTGTAACTAGTGGCGTCAGAGCGTCGCACACCGTGGCCCAAATCACCTGTTAAAGCATAATAAGGACGGGTGGACATTGAACTAAAGGACGGTCACGACTTACGCCTACGATAGGATCGACGTAGAGCTGAGGTGAATTTGAGAGAATGTTCGTTGTAAGGCCCGAGATGGCTTGAGCGGCGTGCATGGACTTTTGATAAGAGCTCTCCAGATCTCATGCAAAGGGAAGGTGGAGCTTTATCGTTGCAGCGTGTATGAGCATCTGCGTCACGATACGCTTGTTTCCTGCTAGCCTAGGCGCCTCGACTCCATCTACGAGGTGTAAACCGGATTGCAATACCTCGATCAATGAATCGAGATCAGCAAAGGCACCCGATTGTAAGATGGAACCTTTTGGATGGTCAGAATACACTTTGTCGTATAAATAAATACATAGCGGTTACTTACGTTTGTCTCCGGTATGAATAGATGTGGCCCTCTCAAGAAGGATCGTCGCCTTTGCTTGGAGCGCCTTTTCCGAAAACCCGACCAAACTTCGGCCATCCAAGAATTCCTGGAGCGTTGCGCGACTCTGAGGCGGTAAAAGATGCTACCCAGCATATATCAATGCTGCGAAACTGTTAGCAGATAATACCGAACTTACGTATTGCTGTTGCACAGAGTCGATAGGCCACGGCGTGTCCACAGCACCGCTTTGCAGCGTGAGGAACGTCGACTGCGACTCTTGTAGCACAGACCAATGATTCATGAGGGCGAGGACAGTCCAGAATGCGTCAATGCGTTCACATTCCGTGACCGCATAAGCTGGAGGGGAGATCGTAGCATTTGGATTCTCATAAATTTCTGGGGAGCGAATGCGATGAAAGTCGGCGGCAAGGACAAGAGACAGAGCCGTGTCCGCGTGATGGTTCCCTTCCAGTGTCTTCCCGTTCTTGAGATAATAATACGAGAGTAGAACTTCGGCTTGGATGCTGTGGAGGACTCTGTGAGGATGCGAACTTGAGAGGTCTTGAGAAAGGTAGTATAGTGCGTATCTCGTCAGACTTTTCTCAAGATGATTCGATGACGGCGACAAATGGCTGGCCCAGAGGTATACAACGCTGAGAAGCGCAGGCGAGGGTCGAGTACCGTCACCAAGTGGATTTGGAAGCTTCATCGATTGGTAGAAACGGCCAGGATCGAGGAAGAAGCCAAACTGGTGAGCGTGATCGAAAAATGGATCCAGGCTAGTATGAAAGGTCAACAATGATATTGATGAGGAAAAGAGGTTTGACTTACATTCCCTTCCGTCGATTAAGAGGTGGTTCCTGGAACGCTTCGGGGATATGAACGTCTATCGGAGGGCCTCGTAAAGCAGACGATCGAAGACTTGGGCCAGCAGAATCTGACAATTGAGTCGTTGAACGGGATGCGACAGGTTCATACGCATAAGGTTGGTGCATTGTGAGACTAGGTGTGTTCTCATCTTCAAGTACACTAATACGGCTTTTGACCTGATATATTTGCTGCTCCAGGAGTTGCGAAGGCGTCGGGATTTCACCAGGATATTCGCAATCTGCGAATGGTCTGCCTCCCCTGCCACATGGTTCGCAGGTTGGGCGGACCCCATCACATCGCTAGAACAGAGACAGCGGTCAGCAAGGAAAGGTATGGCTGTGAGGGATAGCCTGGGATCACCATCTTTCTGCGCCTACGAGAATAGTCAATATTCCGAACGCCACGACGAGAATCATAACTTGCCTGCAATTCAAGCATGTTTCCCCGTTCTTTCTCCGAGTACGTTTCTCGTCACTAGGCAGCGATGAGCTGCGAGATGTATCGGCGAACATATTGGAAGAGCGGGCTGCAAATACTGAAAACCTTCCGTCTCTTGCAGGTCATGGCTTATATCCTCTCGGTTCAAAACCGCGGAAGACTCTCCGAGAGACGTCATGCAGTGCGGACGGAGCACAGTCCAAGCATTATTGTCACTTGGGCGGGCACCATTAAACACTGTCGACATCCTATACATAGCATAGAGGCTGTGCGACCCGAGAATCCCCGACCGATTCGACCGAAGATGGATTATCGGGCAAATATCATTCAAAGAAGGGGATGTTTGAAACGACGACATCGAGTGACCCGGTGTGTAAGTGATATATTGTTTTAGCAAGTTTGGGGAAAGAAGCCGTGCTGTCATGATAGTGAAGTGATTTGGCTCAGTATTTGCGGAAAGGTGCTCGACTTCGAATATCTAGAAGCATGGCGCAATAGTCCAATATCGCTGGGTGATCCAAACCCTCAGGATGTATGGTTCACAAGCCTGATCGTAGATACCGATCGAAGACGATGTAGCGCCCCGTAAATCCAAAGGCCAGGGTGCCAGGATCAGCACGGATCATGATCTAGCCACAGTCAAATCTGAGATCAAAGGCACGCGTAGAGGCCTCCCAACGCCTCCAAACGCGCAATGGAAAAGATCAACCGGCGCTCGCTCATGTTCCGCAGCTCCCGCAGTCGTTGCAAACCCCGAAATGAGAGGAGACCGTAAGCATATACCTGGATCCCGAGATGAGTGCTAAACCAACAATGGCTGTACGGTTATAGCCAACCGAGTTCATACATGCGTACCTGAATGCCTAACTGGGATAGAACAGCGGAATTTTTGGGTGCGCCTAGAGATTGGGATAGCCATGTGGGCGCGGTTGAGTTTCTGAACCCACGTACCAAAACATCACCGTCAATCGAAAAAGGAATCCAGGCTGTAGCGGAAGGCAACGCAGATAAGTAATTGGAGAGTTTCAGGAAATGATCCGCTTCAAAGAGATATAAGTACTTTACTCTTTCTTCAGGTCAATGATCTCGACGGGCACGTGCAGCTCCATCCTCGCCAGTGTTGCGTACGGGGCGCTATGCCGGCCGGACCCGACGCCCGAGCCAATGGCGGAGTCCAGGCTGCCTGGGGAGAGGAAGCATCGGACGAGTGGAGCGTCGCCGAGGGACGGAGGACGTCGTTTGTTGGGCTGTGGTTGTAGACCTGAGGGAGCGATGCGGGTGGGGACGGCTGCGGCTTCCAGGGGAGCAGCAAGGATGGGCTCCTCATCGGGCAGCTTGAGTGATTTGAAGTTGCGTTTTGTGCGCAAGGGTGCCGACATGGCTGGTGTACGATGGAAGAGTATCACTTGTTAATGAGGGGTATATCTGTTTCACAGACAGTGATGAGTATCTCGTATGGGTGTCATGACAACAACTCACAGATCGTATACGATGGGCAAGAAAAAATCGCCCGGCGTCAACTTGGCGTGTTGAGGGTGAGTGAAACTGGTGACTGGTGGGGTACCAAGGCTCAGTGGCACTGATTGACCGTTGTCTTGCCTGCACGAGAAAACAATTGATAAAAATGAACGATAAGAGGGCGCCACATGCTGGCCCAACCCAAAAAGACAATTTACCGTCCTCGCGCGTGCAGAGCCGCGATCTCGGGCGCTCAAAGGAAAGTCGTGGTATCAGCAAGCTCAGAAGATAGAGCAGTTGCGACATGGCAGCTTGATGGCGGTCAATTTGGCTGATCCCTCACGAACAAATAGAGCAGATTAGATGCAATCGCAAACTGTTCGACGGAATGTTTTGGAGAGGCTATCCACCATGGAGAGAATAACCGATACAATAGGAATGTTCCGCTTGGGAGAACGGCAGTAGAGCTCTGGGCGTACTCGAACCAAGGACCCTTGGTAATACACCCAGATGCCTGACACTGCATGCAAGACTTGATATTTCCAGCCAAAATATTGAAAAAGTATTGAAAAGTTACTCCAGTTGAAGTCACACTAGTTTTTTCGTCGTGTGTCACAAAATATTGAAAAGATATTTCAATCACGTGTCACGATATC
>JABCKH010007668.1:0-51424 GCA_018851285.1 Lyophyllum semitale | reverse complement strand
ATTGTTCGAAGGGGATTCACTCGCCGTGGCACTTCTCTAGGGAGAAATCCAAAGCCAGCTTCCGCCGCAGCCTCCAAGAACTCGTTACTCCTTCCCTCCTCCCTCGTTCCGTGCCGTCTGTTGCATCTCTTGGTATTATGAGGCTTGAAGGTCCAGATATCTCGTGGGGAACTCAGCCCATCGGGATTTGGTTGTTGGTGTATGCCAGTGACCCAAGGTCACACCTCCGATGTCGCGAGGGCGAGAGTTGGATGGATTTCAGGATGGCGCTTCAAGGTGACATGCACATGTAAGAATCACGCATGTAGAGTGGTTGAAGGAGGCGTATATGGGACTTTAGCGCTCCTCAGGCATTTTACGAATTTTTTGATTTTTCGGAATTTTGAATTGAAACAAACACGACGAGACAAGAATATGTGAAAGGTCTGTAGGATGGCTACGAACTCACCTCTACTAAATAAGTGGCTTCTTTCTTCCCCAATCCCCAAGAATCAATGTTTTGGTATTCCTCGCTCAAGTGTGGTAGCAGGTGCCAGGAGTTACATATGTTGTATGTTGATGGGCAGGCGACCACGGTGGCATCTCAAGGACGCGGCAGTCCAAATTTGACCCAAATCCACATGAGTTGGTTGAGCAATGGATCAATTCTTCTGTCCTTGCTACTGATCTATCTTCACAAGCTTTCAAACCGCCTTCGAGGACCGAGGACGCAGGCCAAACCTGCTTTCACCCCCGATAACCTGGACCGAACGACGTACGATGATATCGACCTGCTCAAGTCTATCTCAAGAGACCCAACGTCTTTGGGTTACGTGGTCATTGGTGGATCAGGATTTCTTGGAACGTACGTTGATCCAGGCTCTGTTCTACACTATGCCGACTTGGTCGTGTCTATCTTTTAGGTACATAGTTCGCCTCCTTCTGCTGCGAGGCGAAACGGACATCCGGATACTTGATCTCCACCCCCCTTCAGAGAAGATAGCTTCGCACCCTGCTGTGTCCTTTATCAGGACAGATATAACGTCGCTCAGCTCAATCCGTGAGGGCTTCAGGCCTTTCGAAAGCACTGGCGCGCCTCCCCGTGTAATATACCACACCGCAGCCATTATACGTTTCTGGGAGCGCCTTTCTTATTGCTGGAACGCCTCGTACGACGTCAACGTGTTGGGGTTGGAGAATGTGATTTCAGTTACCAGGGAGCTTCCTTCTGCGATCTTGATCTACACATCCACTGGAGACACTGTCATTCCTCGACCAAAGTTCCTAAGGTTGGGTTGGGATCTTGATAAAACTCCCCCCACTGTCAGTGACTCTGATGAGCCGTTATCTCTTGCACACCTGTCTGAGAGCTGCTACTCGCGCACCAAACGTTTAGCTGAGCAGCTGGTAGTGAAAGCTGACGGTTTGGACGGTTTACGAGCTGGAATCGTCCGGCCTGGATAGTATGTGAATCGCCATGACTGTTTCTGCTTGCTAACCCTGTCCATATATGCAGTACAATCATTGGACCCAATGACCGGCTGATTACAAGCACACTGACCATGCCACGAGTGCCCGTTTGGGACAAGGAATGGAGATCGACGAACATATGCGTGTGGGATGCCGCTGCGGCGCATTTGCTATTAGAAGATGCCTTGACTCGGGACATTCAGGAGGCGCGTGGTCAGGCCTTCTTGGTTACAGGAAAAGATCCTGCTTGGCGGCTACAAGATACCCGCGCAGCCATCAAGGTATGTGTATCGCCCCGGTTGCGGTTTCAAGTTTAATTGTTTGTATTTTACAGCATTTCGCTAGTCGTACTGTTATATTGGACGACGTACCTCCCCTGCTTATTTTTATTCTGGCCCATGTAGTCGAAGCCATGCTATTCCTTCGATATCAAGCCCTGTTGCTTCTCTTCTTCCCTTTTGGGGCCAGGCCACGTCTAGTGCCAAAGTGGATGGGTCAGATGGTCTACCTGCAACCTGCCACTCTGGAATACCTAAACGACATAACTTTAGACGATTCGCGGGCACGGAAGATACTCGGGTACGTGCTTCACGGTGCCCAGATATTCTTGCATCTAATTTTCGGGGTGAAGCTACCGGCCACAGTGGAGCACTGCACAGTGCATTCGATATGCTGTTAATGAAGTCGAATCTGGGGAGACCGGGACCGCCCATGGCCTGCAGCTGAAGTCTTCCTATATTCAATAATTTCGAACAAGGGGTACCTAGCCGATCCGATGTACCTGTGTCCTCCTTACGCGAATACAACTAAAATCGGGAATACAACCTATTCGTCCTGGCTATCATCGAATAAGGACACAAATTCCTCAAAGACCTTCATCCGTTCACCTATCTTTCTCTTCGACCCACAATCTCGAATGTTGTAACTGAGATTTCTGATGGGTTGAAAAAGCTAAGGTCAAAGAATATTGCTCACATGGTGTTTTCTCCGGATTGGCTCTTAAATTCCACCCAATCCTCGTCCACATCGAGATCGAGCGCAACACCGTCCAAGAACATCATTCTGTACCGCCCACCTTGGGATACTCTGGATGCGTACCTTATGCACCACCCGACGGAGGGAATGAATCGTGTCTGCATCTCTCGACCTCCCACTGTCAGATCCAGATCGTTCTCGCGCCAGGCAGACTTGGGACTCGACAAAACACGTTTGGTACTGATCTCGTGTTCTAGAAATTCCTGCGGCACCACTGGACTGCTGTTGAGTTCCGATGTTTCACGCGCGGTGGTGGTAGCTAAGAGCTTCAAGGGACGTGGGGCGAAGTTGAATGATGAGAAGCTAGTCGTGATGGTCGGCACTGGGAGGGACGCATCGTACGGTGGTCGATGATGGTCTGGCTTTTGAGAACCCAGGATATTTCTCTTGGTTTGTTCGCATGTCGATGGGATGTCAATGGTAGGGGATGACGGCGCCATGTCTATCAGTCCCTCAACCGCGTCACACATTCGTACGAAGTTCGTCAAATGCTGCATTGCGTCCTTTTCTGCCTGCTCCAAGCCTCTCCAGTCTTTTGTCGAGACATACGGCGGTTCGGATGTCGAAATTATGACCTTCTTTGTCCACTCCTCGCCCCGAGCGCCAGAAAGATGTCGCGCAAATTCAATAGACTGACTCTGGCGCGAGAAGCGGATGCGCAGCGAGGGATCGCTTGCTGGCTGATCTCTACTGGGTATCGAGGCTGAAACATTGAACAATAGCTCGACATCTGCTTGAGGAGCGTTGGCCATCAAAGTGCACTTTGCCACGACCGCGTATGCGATCAGCTAGGGAACTCAAAACGTCAGGCAAAACGTCAGAAAGTGGCCTTCTGGCCTGTATACCTTAGGTGTTCGTTGCTTTATCTGATCAACGAGACGGGCAGCATCGTTATATTGCTTCCAATAGACGGGTGGTAGAGTTTGAATAGAGAACTGACGTGTAGGCTCGACGAGACAAGACGGCGAACTCAGGTGTGGGGCGCTATAAATTGAAATCTAGAGGGTCACGAGTAAGCATTTTTCGCTTGAGAAAGAGAAGCTTTACTTTATAGCCGTCTGGTTCAATGACGAAGACTTCGTCCCCCTTCAATCCTTTTCTGCGCTGACTTTCACGAAAATCCACGAGGAGAGAACGAGACGGCAATATAGTGATTTGACCGTATGTCGTTTTGTGTGTCTGACAACTCATGGTCATGGTGTTGAATGGCATAGGTCGCGCAGTGCCAACAGGCAATTTCGACAGAGAAGCTGGGATCTTGCCATTGTGAAGGCTTGTAAGTCTTGTGCAGGGTATCAAAGGTGCGATATTTACTACCTGTTCGTCGTCAGGTTTTCCGTGAGGCTGCCAGTTACTTTCTTTCTGCCTATGCTCGTACACCGGAGTACATTCTTTGGGCATCTGTGCCACCTTAGATGGCTGGGTCGCCATCTCGCGAGATGGCGTGCATGGTATCGCGGAGCAAAATTTTAAGTCCTTGCGTATTCTGGGCGCTGGTGCGGTGTGATGGATTTGTGGCGAAGGCGGTTGTGCAGGGGTATCAGAGTATATGTGCAGCCCTCTAATTTCGGTAGGACTAGCCGTGCGACGAGGAACTGGGTCGGAGACAACGCGTCTTGTTGCTTCAGCCAAGGGGGTAACCTTACCAGACGTGATTTCGTCTCGTAACATGCTTCTCAAGTTTAGGTTGCCGATGTCTCCAAGGACAAATTTCTTCCTTTTGTGGACAATCTCTGAGCTCTGATCAGATACATGCCTTGCCACTCGGTGCGTCGCTGGATTGGCTCGAAAGGGGGGTACTTCATTCGATCGTTGATGATCCTCAGGAAGATACGCTAGGTTTCCGAAAGACTTTTGGGAGCTCACACTCAAAGTGGAGCTGGTGGGGCGGAGAGATGTAATTGGCATATGGTTCGCAAGGAATGGGTGCGATAGAATGTCAGGGAGGTAGATCCGCTTCTCTGGGACCTGAACGGAGAAACCTTTTCAGAGAAAATGGCGGAAGGATGCTATAAATAATCTCACAAGTTGTAGAATGCTATGGATAAGCTCTTTCACATCGGTCGAAAGGTGCTCAGACAAATCATATGCTGGTGATGCAACGCCCTTGCGTAGTGTGAGCGCGGATTTTTCCTGAGTTGACTAAGTTGAAGTACCATACGCAATGACCAGACACAATAAGCTTGCCTGAAACGGTGCCAATCCAGATACGCAGTAAACCATCACACAGCCCAAGGACCAAACATCGACCGAGAATCCGTAAGAACCTCCAGACGCCATTTCACTATCATAAATGAGTCGAAAGAGCCAACGAACGCAAGGTGTGCACTTACGGCGCAGCATAGCTTGAGGTGCTAAAGGATGAAGATGTTGTAGAATCTCTACTGAGTAGGCGGATGGAATGTTTAAAATTGGATAGTTTCTATTTTCAGAATAAATCAAGTTCATCGGTGGACAGCGAACTATAAGGCCGACTCACTACTCCATAATCACTTGTCAGTAAAATGTTGGAGGGGTTGATGTCGCCGTGAATAACAAACTCTTTCCTCAGGTACATGAGCGCATCTACAAGACCTTTAGTTATTCCCCGAAGTTCAGATTCAAGGAGAGTTTTCAGGGGACGAGAGCGAAGAAACTGTGATAAGTTTCCGGTAGAACACAGCTCTAGAACATGAAAGGTATCCCGAGCGGTGGAAAAGGCCGATAAAAGGGAGACTATATTAGGGTGGTGAAGCGCTTGATGGAGAGATGTTGTTGGGGTGAGATAGGGTTTCGCAGATGTTGATGAAGAGGACGCGATAAGAACCTGCTTCTAGTTCAGTTGTTAATAAATATGAATAATGCTGAAGTCCTGACCTTTTTTAAGGCAAGTTGTCGATTTCTCAAGCGTCCGCTTTTGCAGACAACACGGTATAGCGTAGATTCTTCGCCATTGCGCAGCTGTTCTAAAATTTCATAGGCCTTCAAAGTAGGAACCATGGGGCCGTTAGCATGGCCAAAAGACATTCCTTGACTGAGTCAGCAGCACCTCGAGACCGCTCGTGATAGTATCTCCAACACCTGAAGCTAGAGCGGCCATACTGTAGGAAGAAATGAAAAAGAAGATGAAGGAATAGAGGGTGATTCAAGGAAAGGTTACTGTTGGGTCAAGGCATTGCTGTCACGAACGCGCATGTCACGACCAGGTGATCTGCTCCGCGTACCTTGGACAAGGCATGCGCTAGAGTCTAGAAACATTCGAAGCATATAAAGATCAAAAAATAGATATTGGATAGCTGGCCGCCTTGGATATCCTTGCGAATAGATATGTAAACGGGAGACGAATGCAGCCATAAGCAAACGATGGTGATTCATGAAAGGCGAAGGGTCATGATCGAAGAGGCAGGGGAGGAACGATAGCGTATGAGGCCTGAGGAGTCACAGATATATAAATGCCCAGATGCAATAACAGGTCGATGAAGGGGATTCTAGTACACGTCGAGAATGATGACCACTTATACATATACAGTTATGATAACATGGACAAGCTGTGACGCCAGCCTGACACAAACAGACAGGACAGAGGGGACAAGAAACGAGAAAGGAACGAACAAATACACGCGCGAGGCGTGCTTTTGAGAGAAGGTTGCACAAGTGAATTGCGTGAGGTGGGGAAGGTGGGCGTGATTATGTAGTGATAAGATGAGAGTCCATGCTTGCAGAGAAAGAGAAAATGACAGCGAGAAGGTCCAAAAGTGAAGACTACGGCTGAATAGATTTCAGTTCTTCCACGAGACGCTGATGTCAAGCAGTCAGCAAAGCCATATCGCGATCTTCCGATGAGAACTCGCACCTCTGCTTCTCGTAGTAACGCCTCTGGACTCATATCCGCATTCTGGGCTTCACCCAACTTAATCCCATATTGAAGCAGCTGCCGCATATAATACGGATTAATGACAGTCTCGTCTGGTGCCAGAAGGTCTTTGACAGCAGGGGCTTCAGCTTAAGACGATGTCAATCTACTGCACTTAAATGAGTGTAAGATAGTTCGTGTACTCACATTCCTTCATGGCTAACCAATCCTGGTCCAACAACTCTGGAATCGTCGCCCTCTCTTTCGGATTCCGGCACAAGCAACTCTTCATGCTCTCGATAACATCACGCCGCACTCTCCTCTTGAGATGGTCAAGCGTCTTCGGCGGCGTCGCCGTGCCTGATGAGCTGCCGTTGGTGGCAGCCTTTGGCGCTGGCGCGAGAGGGACGGAGTACTCCGGGAACTCGATGACGTGGGCCAAGTCCGGTATGGCTTTCATCTTCTGGTAGACCGATAAATGCTGGAATGGGGGGTGTCCGTAGATCATCTGGTAGAGAATACAACCAAGCGACCAAATGTCGCTGGGGCGCCCGACTTTGAGTCTACGCATTCCATCTGGTAGTTCGATGGCCTCTGGGCTCATGAAATTTACAGTGCCGATCTAAAAAAGGTAGAATAAATATGCAAGGACTCGATAGCAAGAAAGAGTAATGAGATATGCACCTGATGTTCTCGCTGTATATTAGTGGTGTCATTCGCAATGGCGTTCGCTATCCCGAAATCAATCAATTTCAGCTGACCCCGTACGATCACAAAGTTGGCGGGCTTCAAGTCTGAATGCACGATTTTCTCTTCATGGATAACGTGCACTGCTTGCAACATCTACATGACAAGCTATTAGTAACAATTCACCTATCCGCTAAGAATGGAACGAGATGAAGATTACTCACCTGCTGCCAGTAATATGCCACCCAGATCATATTCAGCGCCTCATGCGTCCTGTCACTGATCAGCCTGGCAAGGTCCACTTCCCCACACTCCATAACCAACAATAAGTTGCCTTTACTGCCTCCCGGTCCGGGCCTCACCTCGCTGTCAATCAGTCTGATGATGCGAGAATTGCCTTCAAGACGCTTAAGGAGCGCAATTTCATTCATGTACCCGCTCATTGCCTCGCTATCCGTCTTATCAAGGGAGACCCGCTTGATGGCGTAGAGCTCGTTACTGTAAGAAAGCACTCGGTAGACGCGTGAGGAACCGCCTTTCCCGAGCAAGTCCAGGCGAGCATAGGATTTTTTATTTACCTGCAATGAAGGGGTGAGGGAAAGTGCGTAACAAAATGAATGAGTCATACCACCAACTGCCGAGCGTTATACGCAGAGGCGGGAGGGGCGGGAGCCGCGCGCATATATTGCTGTTGCTGCTGCTGCTGCTGCGGCATCCGCCTTCCCTCCCGCTCTCTTTCCCTTTCACTCCCATTCTGGTAACCATACTCATCCTCCCGGTCACTGGCAGCCCACGTCTTCGCTGTCGGAGCCCGTCCAGCGGGTGGTCCATCTCTCAGAACAGCCTCAGGTGCAGTGGGACTCCGCCTATGCGTGGCAAGCGCAGATGCGGGGGCAGGCGAAACTCTCCCTGTCGGACGTGTGGCAGGGGGGGAAATACGTCCCTCCCTTGTGGACGGTGGGGATAATCGACCTCTCACATTAGGAGGGGAAACCTTCCCAGGTGATGATACTCGGCCGACCCTCGCTCCAGGCGGAGAGGACCGACCTGGACGGATGCCAGAAGGAGACACTCCTCCTGCCCGGGATGACGATTCCATGACTGTAGGCGACCCGGATGCTGGTATTGAGCGCAGAGTGTCGGAGTCACGACGTTTGTGACCATAATGTCGAGGTAGTGGTTGCTGCTGACGTTGGTCTTGGTTATACTGCGAATCGTATTGATGGTCTGGCTCCGCATGGCGACCTGAAGTTAGTCGTAGTTAGAGCTTAAAACCCAATGAAGAGGAAATTAAGGTGAATTACGTTCAACTTCTTCTGCGTCTCGTCGATACTCTGAAACACAAGTAAGCAAACATGAAATGAACAACGAAAAGGAAAACCCACTCCGGATTTCCCTCTCCCTCTCTTCAAGTGTTACCCGTCTCGCTCCGCCTCCATTATCATTGGCAGTTGGACCTTTACCGCAAGAATGATCTCAGAAAGAAGATTACTGAGTCTTGAACGTGAGAACTAACCGGATCTCAGATTCTGGTATTGTTCCCTCAGGTGTTGTTGTTGCTGGTGATGTCCATAACCTGCATCATGTACTAGGCAAAAAATCTGGTCAGAAGCTACCCAACACGTTGGAAATGAAAACCCACAGCTTAGGGCGTCACTCAAGCTAGCCGACCGCCGTGGTCTTGTTCCTGTGGAAAGAGTCAATGCAACTTCTGGAGGGAAACCCGGCTCGCGTGCGCTGCTGCTTGGTGCAACGCCGTAGCTCCGTTGTCTGGAGGCTGTAGTTGTTGATGGTATAGCGGAAGGTAATGGCACCGAGGCAGGCTCGATGAGCTCCGTATCGCCCGTAATACCAGCATCAGATAAATGTTCAGAACTAGGAAACGGCGTCGAAGAAGGAGCCGGAGGGTGGGCGGGTTCATCCTCTGAGATTCAATTGTCAACGAAGCAAAGAACAACGAATGTGATAATAACTGACCTAGATCGGTTTCAAATTCTGCGGGGATGTCAGCGTTCGCTAGACCTGCGGTACTTTGCGACTCTGGAATGCTGTATTCAGTAAGCCTCACAGCACAACTGGCCGACGACGACTTCATTATACGGCCGGCTCTGTTAGGACCCGGCATAATTTGTCGTTGATGTGGATCTGATAGCAGTCCAGGCCTCGAGTGTGCAGTACGGGCAGGCAAGACGCGTACGGGGTGTAGTGCATCGTGCCCTGGTTCAGAATCGCTAGTGATAATATTTTCCTTCTCGTGCTGTAGAACGTCTGTGGCACGCGCTGAGCGAGCCAGCCACCGCTGCTTGTTGCTTTCCTCCATGGTGACGCGTCGTGGCAGAGGTCGCGCTTTGTTGTTCGAGAGCGCTGGCCCTGAGGCAACGCGCTGAAATGAGCGCGGCGGTTGGGCATCGGTTTGGGATGCTGCAGTGGCGGAAACAAGAACTGGATAAGCACTTTCTGACCGTGATAGCGATGCTCGTCTAATTATTGGAGGCGAGGGCTTTGACGAGGGATCTGGTGGTTGAAGGGGAAGATTATCTTGCGGGGTGGGTGGTGATGAGTTGTTGGACTTTGAAGATGAGCCTTTGGAAAGGCGAACGTAGTTGCCTTCATTGTCAAAGACATAGTCGAAGGATAAATCGTCGATGATAGACGAGTCGTCTGAAGCTGGGGTCGGTGGGGACGGGCGTTGCTTGTGGTCGACTGGGGTTCTGGGCGGAGACGTGGATGGTGGCGTTAGGGAGGTCTTGGGGGACGTGGATGGCGATATGGAAGACATGGGCGACAGCGAAGAGAGCAGAGAACACAGCGAGCAGAGCAAAAAGAAAACACAACCGCCAATTTCTTGAATCTCGAGGAAACGAACACGATGCAGCCAAGACCTCGGCCACCCCGAGGTTTGCAGTTTCGCGATTGGCTATCGGAGCTAACCGGCCGGGGTCCTCTACACGATGCGCGAAACGCGGTCACGAGACTAAATACTTTCATCAACACCTCGTGGTACGTAGGTACTACTACTAGGCAACTTGTCCTGGGAAATACCAAGTACTTGTATGTACGGTACAGGATTTACAGTTTACTCTTTACTTCCACCAACCCGCTCAGCTGCCCAATGATCGCCTCTACCTCGCTTTCCAACCTCACTATCAGGTCTTTGCAGGTTGGTATATCGTTGATCAACCCAACCGCGATTCCCGCGCTCCAAATCCCATAATCGGGGTCGCCTGTCTCATACACTTTGCGCCCTCTTGCCCCTGCCACAAGCTCCCTGAGGTCCTCGAATTTAGCTCCGCCAGGGCGACGTTCAAGCGCAACGACCTCCAACGATACTTTGTTCTTGAACACTCTCGCAGTATTACGAAGGGTACGGAAGATGTGGACAGTATCGGCTTCTGTTGAAGATACAATCTTCTCTTTGATGTTCTGGTGAATGGGACTACATGATACCATTCAGTTTGACGTTTTCTACACAGATTGTTGACAGACTGAGAACTTTACCTCTCCACAGTACACATGAACCGCGTGCCTTTAATTAACGTCCCGACTTCAGTATGTGCCGTTGAACTCTTGAGGGAAATGAAATCGCTTACCCATGTTGACGCCCTGCAGTTCCAAAAGGTTCCATGCGATGCTGAGTTTTGGGTCGGTAGGATGTAAATTACTTACAGCAGCACCTAAAGCCAAAGCAGAAGCGAGTCCACGGCCGTCCGCGAAACCGCCGGAGGCGATATAGGGAATATTTAGTTCCTTGGCTGCCCGTGCAAGCTAAATCAAATAGAGTGGGCTCCGTTTTCAGCCACAACGAAAATATACGTACGAGAACCAGACCGCCGATATCCTCCTCTCCAGGATGTCCAGCACCTGTCATACGCCGTGTAAAATATGATCCTACAAGAACTACTAAGGACGCACACTCGAACCCGTCTATACTCAATACGTCGACACCCATTCGCTGAGCAGCCTGAACAGGTGATATTAGGACGTCTCTATATCTGACTGTGTCTGACACACCTTCGCATGCCGGATTGTTGTGCATTTGTGGAGAACGATACATCCTTGACTCTTGAAAAACTTGATCAAGGGTCCCGCTAACGTGACGTTGGCATCTGTTCTCACAAATCTGATACTTAGAATCAGGCTTACGATTATTCCCAGCAGTCTCAAATATCCGAACACCTTCCTCCACTGCTGCACGCGCATAGCCCTCGTAATCGGGTGGTTCAATGCTTGGCAGCAAGGTGATATTCACACCGAACGGTTTTCGTGTGAGTTTTTTCGTTTCACGGATCGCTGTGCGGAGGGCGTCGGGGGAGGGCTGTGTGAGAGCCGTTAGAAGACCTGTGGGTAAGTGGCGGTTAGTACGGGAAGGCGGTGCACCACAGGGCCGACGAACCCAGCCCGCCCGCCTCAGATACCGCTGCTGCCAGTTGTGGCACGCCGACCCTATTAATTATGTCATGAATACGACCAATAGCTCTAACAGGCTAGCAGGACGGGGAGGGCGTACCATTGCATACCGCCTTGCACGACGGGCCTATATACGGGCTGTATTCAATTGAAGGTGGTGGCCGAGTTCAGGCATGAACGCACACACGAATCTCAAGCAACTTTGTCAAAGACGTCACGATCATTCTAGATGGCGAAGACGTAGAGAACAAATTGAGCGTCCAGACTCCAGATCCAAAAAAGATTTCGGGAGCAGAGGTACATACTAGCAAGCGGGAAGTGTTAAAGGTGTTGACAAAGAGGTTAAATTTCTGAGTAAGGTTAGTCCACACGCAAGAAATTCAACAAGGGATGTGGTTTACAAAAGCGTAGAAGAATTCCGTGGAGATTCGCCTGTTGTTCGCCTGTGATTCAATGACGAAGTTCGGGCGTGGTTCGGGCCGGACCGGTCTACTCTGTTGCCGTAGGAATGCATACATCTTGCCGAGCGCCTCGAAACTGCCAAGTAGGTGCTTACGGTCATTGAACACCGCCGACGGCTGGCCCCACCAATAGTTTTCATCAAGGCGAGCTTGACCATATCCCAGGAAGGACAACCTCGTCTTCCCATATTGGACCAACATGATGTCCACTTGCGCGCGAATCCCCCCACTTTGACAGATTGACCTATTTGCAGCGCCTGTGAGTCTTGAATGCAATGTTACGACCTCAGGCGAAAGAGGTTAGATTGAGGCTGATTGAGGCTGAGGCTGCCGAAAAAGTGACGCAAGACTCTTTGTTTCGAACATGATCTATCTGTCCATTACGAGGGTGTCGCGTCGAGGGGTCGGTCCTCCGACCATGTCTCAACTATCTCCAAATGTCATGAACCCCAAGGCTTTTGTCTTGAATGTCCTAGATGGATTGCCTGACTTAGATATCCTATCATATACAGGATAAACCGCCTAATGAGTCCATCTTCCACCGACCCGAGCGCCCTAACATCAACCGGCATCTGATATATTGTATGTGCCAAATACTTCAAATTTATCAATACCCAAATTCAATACTCCTTTCGCCCCCCACTTGCTGTGAATCTCTAAGCGAAAGGGAATACCTTCTTACCGTATTATATGCAACAGCCTGTCAATTAACCAATCAATTCAAAATTCGGGCAAAGCTCTGCGGAGGAGGAAACCGCATAATTGACTCAACGATAGATGACGATGAGGCTGTGCAACTTATTTTGGAATAGGTCCGCGAAGCGCCAATCCTGACGGAGATGTACTACTCTAGGGCAGAAAAACAAGCAAGAGTTCCGTCGAAACCACAACCCCCTGTTGTCTGCGTATCCAATCAACCTCCCTATGTCTTCCTGGACATGATACCCTACGCCCAGATTCACAGCAGCTTATTCTGACTCCGCCGCCACAATCCAGATATTTCATGTATTCAGTTCTCCGCTGCGGGCATGAAAAAGCTATAGCTTACAGCTCGAGGATACAGCCCGCAGTCTGTTTGCTCCTGCCGATTCAGTTCCAGGAATGGAACCCATTTAGATGTTGTATACGGGAATCCGAGGTTTATAAACCATGAGTATCCTTCACTTCCTTCCGTTGGTTTCTGCGGACCGAAAATCTTTCTACCTCTTCGCACTCTCTATTACGTTACGCAATGCCACGTACGTCGCCTCCTCTGACATACATGCGGCCCTGTTCACATGTACTCAGAAAATTATACCACCATCCTCGACGAAATTGTTCGAACACATCACCTGCCATCCACAAAAAATTGCCACCAACAGCCGCACCCCGCGTACGGATTTTTATACACTGCGGTAGTTTCTGGTAAGCCCTTGCTCCCGCACAACATCTGATTACTCATGAACTGCATCATGTTTACTGTAGTCAACCACCGATCCTATCAGGCGACTTTCGGTGATCTCGCTCAGGCAAAGGAGCAAGCTGCCAAAAATGCTGTCGACGCCCTAGAAGCGCAGGGCTTTAAAAGTGCGTCCAGTCTCTTAGATATATTTTATAAATCATTTTTGTGATTCCACGGCGCTAGGACCCCGTCGTCGTACGTTTCGTTTGCTATCCTTGTGGCAGTTCTCTAACAGCATCCTTACAGATTACAGGACGGAGATCAATAATATTGGGAATAAATACAAATTCCTTGTGGAATATGACGACAAGTGCCGCGGCCCTCCGCACAAATGCGTATGGACTTCGACAGTGTACGGTACGTCATTCTACCGCCTTCATGTAACAGCACTTGCTCATATACATCTCTCACAGTCGGTGGCGTGCGAGCAGGCTGGGCGGACAACCGCGAGAAAGGCGTCGCTCGTGAGGATGCTTCAAAGATGGCTGTCGAATATTTCGAGACCAGGGGCTACTACATTTGATTGAGCCGCCCAAAACGTTTGTCAGTACTTCACACTTCTCCTGTGTACATCGACTTCCCTTCGGACATTACAGTTTCTTTCGCTTTATTTTTCACTTTTTTCAATATTTTTTTTGTCTCTTTATCTTATCTGCTCATCCGAACAGTTTCTTACATATATATCACGGACCATCAAGGACATGCGGGCGTAGTGTAGCCGTTGTCGTAATCCGGCGTAATGCGATCATTGTTATAAACTTTCGAGACAGGTGACAATCGTGTCGAATCTGCCCAACAAATGATTTACAATGGGTATTCATATCGCGACCCCTCCGACCCCACTGCGCCTACATGACCGGACTGAAAGAGTGAGCCTTAGTAGGATGTTCTACGAAGTGCGCTTGAATCCGGATGATCGTATTGTAATCTCCGAGTTGTATGCCTGGATCTGTCACGGACTTCGATGTGGCTGACATCATGCCTATATTATCAGAATCCGCAGAGTGGACTAGTATTCCATCCACGCTACATATCCCTATCTCAACCTCTCGGCTCCACGACGTATCTGTCCTCTGCGCCAAACAGACAAACCATTTCGAGGTAAACTTTCATCTCCAATCCACGGTGATTTGACGAGGTCAACCGGCACAGGAAGCTGCAGAAAAATAAAGGCAATGAAGTATTCCAATTGTGGTTCAAAAGCATACAAGTTGGAAGCGGCAATCCATCTATGGTTTCGTGGAGAGCAAGTTTGTGACAGTCGCGCCGCCGCGGCAACTACTTACATAGATCGATCAATCCGGCTATCACCGGTTGACTGACTAGTTACCGACCATGAGTCCATGACCTTTACTTACCGACTTGTTGCCAAACATAGTCTGAACATCTCTATCGACACACCTCTCACTTTCACCTGCGCACTGCTGTATTGAACCCTTAAACTATCTGCCGCAACTGACAGTAACCATGCGCATGAACTCGCTCTTTGGATACGGCCGATGAAGCATGATCTAAACTGAAGATCCTGTAGGCGCAAGCGTTGAAGCCCCGACAATGATATGACCTTGCATGCCTCAGAATGCTCAGGATCAACGGATTCAAGCTTCTTTAAATGCACCTGATACACCTTCGAGATCACTCTTGTTTGATGCCCACGTATGAACGTAGGCAGGCGCCTGTCGGTCAATGAAATACCATGGCGCCACTCGGACGGCACTTCGCAGCTACTCAGACATGCTGTGCTGTTTGGGTGCGTGAACCTTTTGACTCCTCTATCTCATCGCGGACCTCATACTACACTCTCGAATTTTTAACCCGACAAAACTTCCACCTATCCTCTCATCAGCTTTTTCACACCGTTTCCCTAAGGAAACCTCTCGGACGTGAAGAACGTCTTTAGCAGGATGACTCGAACGTCTTGCGCCAACGGAGGTAAATCGCTCCGTCCAACTACGATATCTTGCCAACTAAGCATTACTTGTCGTCGTCAAGATACAGCCGTCCGCTGCGTGATTGTCAAATTCAACACCTTAGCTGGACTCACTGTCAGGCGAAAATATGTGAGGGCTGTGCTTTACACGTCCTCTCCTGGGGCGCTAGGTGATGTAACCCCAATCGGAACGGGAACATGAAAAAACCAGAGGTCTGTTCGAGTCATCCTATCGGCAGGCTTCGGATCCCACTCGAGCTTGTCCAGTCTTCCCGGCGTGGAGAGCCCTACGCCCGCCTTCACAGCAACCCATCCTGACTCGACCCTAAGAGACCAGCTGATTATCGGTTGCACATTTCCATCCGGTCAATCTTTGTGTTCGCATTCCTCGCTGCGGCCGGAGCTGCTTGCACTACAGCGCAAAGGACAGCCGGGCTGTTACCTTACTTACATTTGTCCTAAGGGGGGAAACCATATAGGTGTGGTGCACAAGGAAGAGCAGGACTTTATAATCGCATGTAAGCCCGCCCCCTCCGACCTTTCTACATACTTCTCTCACTGAATTGATATTTACTCGCCTCCCTATTTCTCCTACATCGAACAATATGTCGTGTGCGTCTTCTCAATTCCTCTCTGCACGCTCCTATTAACACCGTATCAACAGACTACAGCACAATCCTCAATGACATCTTCCAAAGATATCGTCTGCAACCACAATATCAAGTGCAGTCCCAACGCACCCGGCAGGGACTCGTCGTACATAATGCCAGGGTGTCTGGTAAGCCTTTCCTACTTGATGCATGATAGATGAATACTTATGGACGATATTGCACATTCTAGTGAACGGTATACATTTCGAGAACACCGATTACGACCGAACCAAGGCACAAGAACAAGCCGCCCGGGACGCCATCGCCGGCCTTGAAGCGCAGGGCTTTGGTACGTCGCGTATATCTTTAGCATCCGTTTCTGATCGTTTGCTTTGGTAGAGAGGCGTCGTCGGTGTCCACTCCTCGCCTATAGTTGGTGGCCTCCCTAACATTGATCAAACAGATTTCAAGACCGTGCTCAACAACATTGCCAGCAAGTACAAACTCAGAGTGCAATACGAGAACAGACGTGAAGGCCCCACGGACAGGCCAACATGGATCTCGGGGGTTTTAAGTGCGTGAGATTTTGGTCTCCATGCTCGATCCCCGGCCCCAGTATTGACTATTGTCCCTCACAGTTAACGAGATACCCGAAGGCAATTTTGGGAGAGCCACTCGGCAGATCCATGCTGAGGAACTCGCGGCCAAGACGGTTGTCGAGATCCTGGAGGCTCGTGGCTACCTGGTTTAATTAATCCTGCTTTAGAGCTTTAGCGCCACTGATCTAGTATCTGACAATGTCAATAGCTCCTAGAATATTTTACGAAAGCCACGAGCTGCTATATAGGCTAGAATATTCACCCGTTTCATTGCTTTCTTTACACATTCTACATCTGGATTTCACCACTTACTTACGACATCGGATATAGACTATTAATATGATATTCGGGCCTCTTCTGATATGTTATACTACAGTTAACGTTGCTGTTCGCATACAATAGTGATAGTGATAATGATATTACCCACGGGCGGTCCCGACAAGGAACATGTGGGGTCCGTACTACGTACATGGCATCTCGATGTACACTACGGATGCAGGTAAACCATAGCAGTTGTGATATACGGAATCTCGCCGGTTAGTTTACCTACATGCTATTCAAGGAGGCAGAGACTGGGTACAAAAATCCCGGAGCAACACAACTTGACCACAACACATACCACTGCGGGTTAATCTATCTATCTATCTATCCACCAACCCGTGCAAAAAAACCCAAATAATCAAGGACTTCTAGAACTTAAATTTCCAGCAAAGTTCTAGTGCTGTATGATCTGGGAAATATCACAGGTGCTGATTGGGTGCTCGACAGCTAGTGCACATCAGCTCTATCTCAATGAACGGGGGTAGGCAGAGAGTGAGACTTTGACGGTATTTTAATTTTCGCCCGACAAGTGTCGCAAGCTCTTGCAAGACGCCATTGAGGAACGGACTCATCATATTCAAGCAGTACCTCGACGTGCCGCCTGAAATAATTAAGGGTTTAGGAGTTGTATAATAGGAGGTTTAAAGTTTGATCTTTCAACATAAGTTTTGTAGGGATTGCTTCGAGTCTATCGTAGCCATATGCATTTACTTAGAAAAGTTCTTGGAAGGACAGTGCAGTTCGGAGGTCATTCTCGAACGCCACTAGCGGCACAAAAAAGTACGAACTGGACATGGACTACGTCCGATATATCATATAGGTGTGGCCGGGAATAAACGAAACACGACTTGGGATTACAACGAGTTTATCTCTCCGACAGCGATAATTGGGCCCGAGCTGCGATATACTACTTACTGAGCAAGCTGCTTTGGCTGAGCAGAATGCTCAGAAGTAGCCTCGGGTTGAGGTCCCGCAGCCGTGGTTGTTGCAGTGGGCTCGGATGCTCTTACCGTGGCGTCCTCTCCCTCCAATTTGTCCAACCACTTGGCCACGAATTTCGAATGCGCACCGTAGTTCATCGTTGCGTCGAGGGTATCCCTGTCAGCTCGTATTAATTAACTCTGGCCAGGAGAATCTATAACCATACTGAAAATCAGTGACACTTACCGAACAACACCTTTTTTGTCAATGATAACGGTGACCCGTGCAACTTGCGCTAAGCCCAACATCCCCTTGCCTATACCATAGGCCTTGACGGCTTCGCCGCTCACATCACTCAATACTGGATACTGCGCACAGTGAGGAAGGATCTGCGAAACATTTGGTGTATTCCTAAATGAGATGTCACTCACTGTCAACTTCTCCTTCTCGACGAACTGTTTCTGTTTCTCCACTGGATCGCGGCTGAGGCCTATGATCTGGACCTTCTCAGGCTTAAATGTGTCCTTCTCTACATGTAGTCCAGACCCCTTGGCTGAGGAAAGTACTCAAGGCTGTATGTACACTTACCGGCGATGGCATCCCGGAACTGACAAGCCTCCTTCGTGCACCCATATGATCCTGCATCACTGTCAGACCTTTGAACGACGTATGCATTAGCTGTATGAATGGGTACCTGAACTGGGATAGAAAAACAACACAGTCGGTACTCCAGCTTCCGCAGGATTCAGATCGAACGTTTCGCCAGTGTAGTTGGGAAGGGAAAGGGATGGCGCCTGGGTTCCGATGAGCGTGTGGTGAGACATGGTTGATGGAAATTAACAACGGTTCATAGTGACTTCGAAGCTACTTAAAACAGAATTCGCGCTGCAAGCGTGGGGGAAGAGAAGTCCATAAAGCGTTAAGAAGTTCTAAGCATGTGAATACTAATCATGGCATTAACCAGACTAGGTATGTAACTCGATTATTTGAGTCTTTAGGGTAGTAGTGCCCGCCAGAAAACTAATGAGCAGAGTTGGCATTCAAACGCCAAGGACGACAAGCAAGATACTTTGGCAGTATCAAATATCGCAGGCATACATCTCCCAGTCTTTGCAATTCAATAACAATGCCCGGGAACAAACCTGCTACAATAGCGGAATCGACGCCCTCACCGAAGACACTTTTGATATTTGCATGGGTGTGATCGCCAGGCTTGACAAATGCAAACAAGGACGAGGGCCTGGAGGATGAGATGCGTGTTCTAATGCCACACATCTCTCGGACATTGGAGGTTGAATATTAGGTGAATTATAAAAGTGCTTGAAAACACTACGAGGTGTAGTCGCGTTATGACAGGTTCTGAGCGGCATTCATGGCCTCTGGGAAAGGCGTGTGTCAATAGACAGATTCTAGGGCCTGATAGATTTGACGCACCGGCATTTGACTCTGCGAATCGCGCGCCAACCCGCTCTGAATGTTTTATGAACTTTTCCGTACAGTTCATGATACATCCCTCCTAGAGTCCGTGACGGGAATTAGCAGAAAGAACCAGGTAATCTCCAGAAGAACAGACCTCTTTCGACGACAATGCCTTGCTTGTAAAATCGTTACAGCAGGAGTTGAAGCACTTCTCGACCAGGTTAGAATACATTTTTAGGAAATCTTGCATCTCAAGTTCTGGTCACTGGTTGTTCTGCGGACAAGCGAGCCTGAACATACTTGTCTTTTCTCAATAATTTTGGTCATATGGGCCTGCTCGGCCGAGTTGAAGTTTGAGAAATCCATGGTCGACGTGAAGTTGAGAGGAAGATCCTGACGGACAGAGCTGTGGGTAAATTTGGAATGACGGAAAGCTTGCTTCTGATCCACCACGTGTGCAAATTTGGAAATTCCGCTCGTCTCTACCGTGCTCAATGGCCTACTCCAAGACGCCAACTACTCGACGTCAATATAGCGCTTGCATGATTGGCATGCTCGTCACCTCCCGTTACTCATGACTTCGTCATCGTATTATATGTCTATCTAAAGTTCATGTTCAATAACCTGATATTGATGCCCTTCAACTTGCTTTAAGTTTCTACAAGGAGCACCCATCATCTACCATAGCCGTTAGATGCAGTAGGCATTTCTACTTGTGTACAGGGGCCTGACAACATGAGTCTGAAATAGGTTGTTTCCTTCATGGCGTGGCCAAAAACTAGGAAAGAGGGCCGTATCAGATAATAAATTTGAAGGTGAGAGATAACATGGACCAACGACTTGCGCATAAAACTGACAAGTTTAAACATGATGATTCCCAGAGTGAACGTGGCGGAAGGGCGGACTGAGGCGGGTTCGGGCAAGGTTCGGGTGGATTGGGGGCGGACTCGGAGTAACAATCCACCACGTGCCCAAATTCTTGCTGCCCCCTAACTTAAACGTGCAATTTGGAGTCATTTTATGTGCACTTCCCACCTACTGCTTCCTCAACCACCCGGTCCGGGTTACACCCAGCTTCGATCACGGCCAGTCTCCATATAACAACGTGCATCCCTGTTTCGCCATCAACGTCAAGAGTGAGTCATGGCACGATCTCCCTGGGATCATGATACTTAAAAAGAGCACGTTCGTCTATAGTGGTCGAACATTCCAACCTGAACATGGCCATGTCTTTCAAAGATGCCCTTTCACGCCTGGAGAATAGCCGGGTCAAGTCAACCCGCCCTCTTATTCCACCTCAGATTCTCCAGGAAGATCTTCCTTTGTAGGTTCCACCTCGCAGATTGCTGCCTGGTCCTCACGCATTGAAAGGACCTTGCTTGCTGCGCAAACTGTTCTTGAGGGACGTTTGGCGACGGAGAAAATCCTGAAAGGCGACGATGATCGACTGTTGGTGGTCGTTGGGTATGCTTGCAATCTTCTTCGGCCAGGCTCCGCAGTTTTGAACCTTGCTTTATAAAACAGACCTTGCTCAGTGCACAACGTACCCGCTGCTCTGGAATACGCAAAATTGCTTAAGGAATACGCCGACCAAGCAGGGGATGACCTGTTGATTGTTATGCGTGTCTACTTTGAAAAACCCAGAACAACCGTCGGATGGAAAGGGCTCATCAATGATCCTGCCATGAACGGCAGCTTCCAGATCAACAAGGGTCTTCGTCTTGCCCGTACCCTTCTCCTCGATGTGGCTAAGATGGGCCTGCCGGCAGGATGCGAATTCCTGGACACCATCACGCCACAATATACCGCCGATTTGGTCTCATGGGGTGCGATTGGGGCCCGCACGACGGAGTCGCAAGTTCATCGCGAATTGACCTCTGCGCTATCAATGCCCACGGGCTTCAAAAACTCCACAGATGGAAGTGTTGGGATTGCTATCGATGCTTGCCGCGCTGCCCGAAGTGGACATGTTTTCCTGAGTGTTGGTAAGGAGGGTCTGAGCAGTATTGTGGAGACCGAGGTGTGCCTTCATCTTTTGGTCATCACAGTTGATCTCATAGCTCTCCGATAGGGAAACCCTGACGTCCATGTCATCCTCCGTGGAGGCGCCCAAGGGCCTAACTACGCTGTTGAATTCGTTCGCGATACTGGTGCTAAACTCGCAAAACAGGGTTTACTTCAAAAGATCATGGTACATCCGTTCTTCGTGCCTTAGCAGCGATTTTGACTCATTTTTCAATTTGAAAGATCGATTGCAGTCACGGAAACAGCTCAAAACAGCACCATAAGCAAGTTGAGGTTGCCGACGACATTGTAAGTACTTTGAATTGATGAGAGTCAGGAAGGCGTTGCTAAATAGCAGCTTGGTAATAGGCACGTCAGCTTGAGTCTGAAGACACTGCGTCCATGATCATGGGTGTGATGCTGGAGAGCAATCTCGTCGAGGGCCGGCAAGATATCCCTGCTGCAGGCCCACAAGGCCTGAAATATGGCCAATCTGTGACTGACGCATGCTTGTCTTGGGAGAATACTGTCCCAGCCTTGGACCGTCTGCGCGAGGGCGTGCGGGCTCGCAGAGCAAACATCGCAAAAAATGCTTTGCGATCCTAATAAAAGGTCGTACCCGTTTGATCACCCAATAGACGCATCCATGACTCCCAGATGTACATATGTAGCTGTGCTGCTATGTCAGTTCCACAAACTACGGAAGAGCGAGGAGACGACTGGAGACGTACTATAACCATGACCGCTCGCCCCGTCAGGAATGTCAGCTTGTATATGGAGATATTCCAGTATTGAGTGCCAAGAGTCGGCCAAGAGATCCGCACTTGCGTACTAGGATGATCATGACGTGTGCAATGAGAGTAAGTCGGGATAAACTTACCCTTCAGCGCTCAGCATTGGCCTGAGCGCTGTCCGAGATAGGAATGGATATAGGCTGGGGGATCGAGTCGGTGTGGTGTTTCAACATAGCAGCAGATTAGTAGACCCTGAATCGACTTGTTGTGATCCGAGATGAGTTTCGCCTGTTTCTCTAGCATTGAAGCTTGAAGGGCACACGAGTGTGGCTTGTGAAAAATTGAAGAGAACTCAAAGTCGGGCATGTGCTTCATGCAGTGGCCCGTGGGCGATCCACTTAAAATTGAGCAGCCCTATAAGAGATCTTTGATGGCCGACGTTCACCGTAGGAGGCCTCGGAGGCCTGAGGTCCGACTCGGATCAGGCATGACGAGGTTGGGCTGCGTGATCGGCGTGACATACCCCGAATTTTCATCTATAGTACATACTTACAGTGCTTATATTATGTTCGACCAGATATAAAGCAGTCCACGTACCGGACCCGGATTCCCCCATCCATCATGTCCGCCACTCTTACATCCATCCGAGTGAAATGGACAAACAGACTATCCCGTTCGCTTTCGCAGTCAAGTACACTTAGCGATGATATAGGACACCTAGCAGAGTCTTCTGATCCTCCGACACTCTCCAAGCTCTACACTGAGGCTGCAGAGTTTGAAAAAGTACTCGCCAGCTCTGGTTGTATTGACCCTCGACGCTCCGAGCAGGATGGCACCAATGGCTTCGCAGACCTAATAGGCCACGATCTCAACCAATCCGAACAAGCTGTTGCCGACCGTGTAGCCAGATTCAGTGTCGCACAGTGGCCGCCTAGCGATGAATCCGACTTATCCAGTGAAGAGGTGAAGAGTTTCGAAGGTGTTCATCTCGAGACCACAGATTATCCAATACCCTCAACCCCGATCATTCGCCGAGTGCAGGCTGAGGATGAGGACACTTGGAAGGTAGAACCGACGAAAATCATCGACCTCTTCGTTGAAGAGTTCGGTCCATTGGCAGTCAATGACGAGGAAGAGAAGCTAGTCCTTGAGACAGATGGGGTCTTGATCCATGACGTTTGTATTGTTGTAAGACTTCTTTCAGGTTGTTCTGCAGCTCGTTGATCTCAATGAAAATCTTACAGGGTGTTATACACGTCACAACACATCGTATCGCTTTTCATGCATCACTGTTCGACAGTCAAACCGACTCTCCAGCCTCGAAACGGATAATTAAAACCGGACCCGCCGTCTACCACAGAAAGGGATGGCATGCAAAGCGTCGTGTCTGGATGGAGCTCTCGCACGACATGATGTGTGCCTACGCTTCGAGCAAGGATGAGAGTGGAACTCGTCCGTTGTGTACCATAATATGTAAATATTCCTTCCTAGCCTGCCAATATCCCATTTGACAAACTTTTTTGATGGCTTCCAGTCACCTTCATCAACAAAGTGCTACCGGCTGACCCGGAGCACCCTCGGTATATTCATATCGAGTTAGGTATTAGTTCCCGGCAAGTTGTCGACGCCTTCGAATTCGACACTGAGGAATCGGCTCAAGATTGGCGGCGAGAACTCAACGGTATGCACATTCAATTAGTCAACCGCGATTGAGCTCGTATCTGACGGTGTGTCATGAGGTGCTCTTTTTTTGTACCGTCATCGACGGCAGAAGATCCTCGACCCCTCAATACCGGAGGAGGAATCCGGGATACGGCTTAGCATTCCTCTCAACAGGATTGTTCATTCCCGGTTTGGTGGTTATCCAGAGTGTCCATCCATCGCGTCGCTTCTCGTCCAATGCACCCCATCCGGAGGTCTCGACGACGAAGATAGCAATCTCGAGCAACAGACGATTCGTCTCGGTTCGATTGCACCAGAGAGCGTTTGGAACCACCTGGATCGTTACATCGCCACCGCGAAACGTCAACTACAAAGAAGACCAACGGATTTCCCCATCTTCATTGATTTTGGACCTCTGACTTTCCACGAAAGACAGGCCATGCCGAAAGATGAGCTACTGCGACTTAAAGAGATGGTCATCCGCGGTGCGTTGTCTTTGGAGTTGGAGGGGTCTCAATCATTATGGAGTGAGTGATTTGCAACAAGTGTCGATTAGCTAACCCGTACGATCAACCCGCTGCTCAGTTACTAGGGCGAAAATATACCACAGCATTTCCTCTGCTGGCTATCTCGTTCTTTGCAAGGGCTTTGTCTACTTCTGGAGCAAATTACTATCCTCCCGGGACGTGAAATATCGCATTCCAATCCACAAACTCCAATCCGTCAAACACTTCCATGTACCCTATAGCCGCATCCACGGTTTAGTTCTCGACATCACAGGAATGCAACCTTTGAAACTCGCGTTTCGGAGCTCAAACGTAGGCGACGAAGCCATGGAGCGGATATCAGTAATGCTAAACACGGCTCGCTCTCCCTCACCGTCGTCAACCTTATCACGCACGCAGTCTACGCCATCCGAGTCATTCGTAGATGCAATATCCCCAAGGCCACCTAAGCGTAGCGCTACGGGCGTCCTCGCTCCCCTTTCCCGATCCCTGGCAGCAGCGATGGCGGCGGGTGTACCCACCGCTGTACAACTCACGCTGCCCAAAGTCATTAACTTGCCAAGAGAAGTTCTTGCAGGCTTACCTCCCATGCACTTTGTATGTCTGACGATCGGCTCACGCGGCGACGTTCAGCCATATATTGCCCTCGGCCTCGGCCTGAAGAAGGAAGGACATCGAGTTACTATCGTCACACACGAGGAGTATAAGGGTTGGATTGAGAGTTTTGACATTGGTCACCGAACAGCTGGAGGAGATCCCGGAGCTTTGATGAAACTCAGTGTCGAAAACAAGGTAAAGTCATGCCCCTTCGTTCGAGTATTCAAGGGTTGACCCAGCTCTGCAGATGTTTTCCCCGGAATTCTTCAAAGAGAGCTTGCTTAATGTGAGTGTCCTCTCATTTTCGAGACACGTTTTCTTAATATTGCAAGACAGTTTCGCCCGTGGCTTGATCAATGTTGGTGCTATAATGCATCGAATATAAGACAATTTTCTCAACCATTTTCCAGTATTGTTGGACGCTTGGGAAGCGTGCCGGGATGCGGAGGTCCTGCTGGAAAGCCCATCTGCAATGGCCGGTGTGCATATTGCTGAAGCTCTCCGTGGGTCTGGTTGTGATTGTCAACCTTTCAATCCACTGACGAGCTCCAGATATCCCCTATTTTAGAACATTTACCATGCCCTGGACCAAGTGAGCTCATTTACTTCCCCAATGGATCCTAAATTCTCAATTTCTTTTAGGACGAGCGAGTTCCCTCATTCATTTCTAAGCCCTCCAGTAGAATCACCCACTTTCAACAGCGCCTCGTGAGTTACATGACTTCGACACTATACCAAGCTGACTGTTAGTTCAAGATATGTGTTGTTCAAGTACGTTCTTCTAGATCAGAATGAGTCTTGGACTAAATTTAGGCCCAAGTAATGTCATGTGGACGGCGACGTCAGGGCAAATCAACAAATGGAGACGCAACGTCCTAAAGCTCCCCAACACTGACATGGGCCATCTCGCGCAGTCCAAGATAATCACCATTTACAACTTCTCCCAGGTATATTTTATGAATGGCCTGGTCGGTGCATAATCATTGATGGTCAACGCAACAGGCGGTCGTTCCCAAACCTCTGGACTGGGGTGACATCACCACCATCTCGGGATAGTCAGTATCTTGTTCTCATTCTCTGCCTTTGACGCCACTCTTACCCGTCCCTCACAGCTGGTTTCTGGATAACCCCGATTTGGAATGGCACCCACCTCAAGATCTACTGGACTGGATGGCTAAGGCCCGACAGGATGGGAAACCTATTGTCTATATCGGTTTCGGCAGTATCACCGTCCCTGACCCGAATCGCGTCACCCGGCGTTTAGTAAAAGCCGTGCTACAAAGTTCGTCAGGCTTTTGGCCTCAAAGCCTTCATTCGTGCTGATATCGTATTCTCAGGCGATGTCCGCGCAGTGATCGGTAAAGGCTGGTCCTCACGGATGAAGGATAACGGCGACAAAGAAGAAGCCGATGTTGAGATCCCACCCGAGTGCTATATGCTCGAGAAGATACCGCACGACTGGCTGTTCCCCAAGATTGATGCAGCGCTTCATCATGGTGGGGCTGGCACGACGGGGGCGAGTCTGCGTGCAGGAATACCGACTTTGATCAAGCCCTGGTTTGGTGACCAGTTCTTCTGGGCGGCACGCGTGCAGAAGCTCGGGGTATGCCAGTTGTTGTTTATTTTCATGAAACATGGTCTAAAATGACGTTCTAGGCCGGCCTGAGAGTACGTAGCTTGCGAGTCTCGGATCTGGCTGATGCCCTTAAAAAAGCTACCACGAGTTCGTGAGTGCCCCTTCATCTATCACCGTGGCCAAGCCTGAAATCTCCACTCAAGCGCCATGAAGGAAAAAGCCGCTTCCGTGGGTGAAGCGATTCGAGGCGTGAGCACCCAAGCGTGTTGTATTTTCTTGCATCAACTTGCTGATACGCAATCATTAGGAGGACGGCGTACATACAGCCATTCACACCATCTACACATACCTCCCGCGCGCCGCGCGCAACCGCAACTCTTTAGACTAGGACGGATAATTTGCAACAGGATCTGGTTCACACACTCTCTCTACTCACTCTCAACTGTATAATCACTTATCAGTCATCATCGCTGGCTGAATAGGCTCCTCAACCGTTTGACACGGGTCGGATATCATTAATGTACACTATTGTAAATCGTATTAATATGATGGGCTCAGAAGACCTTCACTGCGAGTGATGGGGTATCAGGAAATCTGATGTTAGTTGCAATATGGATGGACTATTCAATCTATGCTTGAGTACACTTGCGAGTGAGCTTCAGGCATTCAGTACGGATAGAGCTTGCGAACATCCTAACAAGCTAGATATCCTAATCACATTTTTGTATAGCCCACAAGAAGTACACTAAGAATGAGCCTCGGCTCACAGCATTGGAGTTGTTGCAAGGTAATAGAGGATGTACGTAGAAGGTGGCGGGTTATAGACAACACAAGATGATAGCAATAATTAAATACAAAGCAGAACATTCCAGGAGCATAAAGGTATCCAAGTGCCATCCTGTCGCAACCGGATGGTATAGTATGAGGTATAGCCGTGGGTTTACTTTGCGTGGTACGCATTATCGTATCCAATCTCCCTGTTGATCGTGATCTTCACACCGACCGACGGGTCGTGCCGCGGCTGCTGGGCGTCAACGCCGTCGAGGATCGGGGGCTTGCCCTCGGTGTCGCCCACGCTGGCTTTGTCGTGGGCGACCCAGTCCTCCTCCGTCTTGGAGCGCATGTCATCGAGCGTGAAGGTGTGCGCGGCGTTGTGCGTGGACACGTTTGTGGGGACGGCGCCGGAGCGGGTGGAGATGACGTGCGTGGTGCGCGAGGAACTTTGTGTGGCGCTGGAGAGGGCGAAGGAACCGCCCTGGGCGAGGCTACCGCGTACCGAGAGGATGATGCGGAGGGACATGGAGGTGGTGAGTACGGCGGCCATGCTGTAATGGATGGGTGTCGGCGCAGTTTAAAGTGGAGGTGTGTGAACAGAACGTACCTGGTCACGATGGTCTTGATGGGGTCGTTGATCCCGGTGGGGGTCATGACAAACCAGAAGATCATGTTCGTCAGGTTGACGAGCAAAATGGCCTGACAAACACCCTAAATAAGCAATCCATAGGCATGCGAAAGGACAACGTACACCGTAGAGGTTGAGGCCGTCGCGGAGCATCAGCTTCCAAGGGCTAAGAGGCTTAGCTTGGAGCGAGTTGATGGAACGCATCAAAGCAAGACCAAACTAGGCAGAGTGGAGTTAAGTATAGTGCTCCAGCGAATGCCAATGGCCTTACAGATACGGTATAGAGCAACGTCGGAGCGACCCAATAGATACCGACCCAATTGTGTTTAGGACCTGCGATACAGCCCTGGCCGTCGAGGAGAGGTACCGCTGAGACGGGTGCTGTCAGTATAGAATGGAAGAATATCAGTGCTTCTGGACATACATCGGTAGAAGCCGCAGGATACGGCAGTGGTTACTATCTGAACTGCAAAAAGGGATCCCATAGTAAGAAGGATAGCTCGATTTTTGTCGTAGATTGCGTGAATCCGGATGACATGGACAGCTGCCGTGAGCCATCAGCAAGTGCGGTACAAGGGGAGATAGGTATTAAAACGGACCAGAGGTAGCAGCGAGCAAGATTGCAGTGCATATGGGCTCGAAGAGGTAGAAATTCTGGCATGTCTAGGTTATGAGAACAGAATTAGAGTCAGGGTCATGGAGCTAGCTTGACGGCGCACCGCCTGGGACCATTTGGTATCGAAAAATGCAACCGCTGGAGACTCGCTCGTCAACTGGGTGTTCGAGAGAGGCGCAAGGTGCACACACCGACAATGATGAACTCGACGGGCATGAAAAGCCTCAAGAAGTGGAACAAAATCTTGAGTGTGGGCCAGCCAGGAGTCTTAATTAGACGCCAAGTGCGTGGAGAAAGGACCAATGTATCCCATGCTGCGACGGTGAGTGTGCAGACTAGGAAATACTTGTGAGCGCTGAGATGGGGCGGGAGATTGAGGTATGCGGGGAGAGGGTCGAGGGCGGACATGGTGGCACGAAGGAAAGATGGAGAACTTCGGACAGGGCATATGTACTAATCAGAATGGAACTCAGGGCTAGCACCAGATCATCATCATATCGTAACACGTGGGAACGCTATTTCAGATCATATTCAAGTTGATCCCGCTTTCTCGCCAAGCATGTCTTCAACATCCTCGTCGTCGTCCTCAACCCCCGACCCGACGAGCTCATCAACCCAGGATAACCACAACCCCCTCAATAATTCCAGCAATCTCTACTTGTACGTCGCTATCACTTGTCCACCCGTCCTACTTCTAACAGCTCACCCAGAATCACCTTTCTGGCGACGCTTTTCCTCCTCCTATTCATATCATCCACCATTGTCCTCAGATCCTTCTTCATCCGTCGCCGGTTCCAGAGACAATTAGACGAAGCCCTTGCCGCTGGTATCATTCTCGCCCCTCGCGCACAAGGCTCGCGCAAACGTCGGTATGGTCATAAACCGAAATTCTTCACTTCCTGGGTTGTTCAGGGCGGTGAAAAATGGAGCGAAATGATGGTACGATCCTCCCATTCTTTTCCGACTGCCTAGGCTGATTTCCCATCTTTGCAAAAGCCCGTGGCTGCCCTCCCTGTTCAGGCGAAACGCCGCCGTAAGAACGCCAACAGCCCTTCATCAAAACACGACCACCTGCATCAGCCACAGCCTACTCAGGACACATCACCTATCCCAGAAGCAATTCCTATTCGACGGCGTCTGCTTTGTGCCTTCCATCGACATGATGAGATCAGCTCGGAACCACCCACGGTTGTCCAACCTGAGAATCCCACAAGGACCCGAGTGGACATGCTTCAAATTTCCGTCCTTATTGCCATGCCGTCCCCTAAAAGCCCATTAAATGCCTCAACATCCTCCGTTAATAAAACACCAGACGAGGACGAGCAGATACCGAACGTGGTCTTTGGCGTCACACGTCTGCCCTACAAACACTCGAATCAGATCACCTAGAACGTTCACCTGCATGCTCTGAACCTTGTACCATACCTCTTGTTGATGCCTGCGGCTAGATCGGATCCGTTCCATGGCCCACGCATAATGATACCTCAGCTTTCTATACCATAACTGTACTCATTGTATGCCCTACGAATCACGAAACCATGATCTCTCCGCATCAAGCAGGCCTAGACATCCATCTCTGATTCATTATCCGTCAGATCAACGTACTCCTCCTCTGAATCAGAAGGCTCGAAGAAATCAAGCTCCTCCACATGCGCGCGCAGCCACTTCTCGTCCTTCTCCTCGATGTCATCTTCCTCACTCATCATCACTCGTTTCACCGGGACACCTGCCGCCTTCCGCGCCTCCACAAAGGCGCGCATCTCCGCACCACCTATGCCCGTCGTCGTAATGGTGTCTAGATTTGGGCAATATATCTTATTCTGAGGCGGCTTCATGAGCCGCATAAATAGCTGTTCTTCCTCCTCGCCCGAGCAGTTCAAGTTGATCGTCTTCAGCCCGGCAAGCTGCTCGTACATCCTATCAATGCTGTTATTGTCGCACGGGAGCCCCGAGATCTTCATGTGCTCCAGCCCGGCAAGGATTGACTTTTTCGTGTTCGGCATCGGGAGTGTGAGCTGCTTCACAAAGTCACTGTAGTCCTCCCCGTCAAAGTCGAGCGCGAGACTGTGCACGTTCGGTGTACAAAGTTTCTGCACAACCGCGACCGCGTACGGCGCCTCGTGGTAGCACAGCACCAGGTCCTTGAGCGACGGGATCTCGATGGGCTCTGTGCCCCAGTCGTTTGTATCGTCGTCATGCTCCTGCGGCCCTGAGAGGCAGAGGCTGAGTGTGCGAAGCTCAGGCGAGGACGCGATCATCTGTGTGAAGGTCGCGTAGGACGGACGGACATCCTTTGCGTGGTAGGTGAGCTCGAGGTCTCGCAGACCTGAGAGGAAGGGGAGCGAACGATCCCAGTCGAGGTGCACGCCCCATAGCGCGACGTCGCGTAGCTTCGGCGCGTTTCCGCTGAAGATGAGGAAGGGGTCGCGCAGCTCCACGGGGCGGAATAGGTCGTAGTCTTCGCAGTCTTCGTAGTGATAGAGCTCGAGCACCTCAAGAAGCGGCGCGGCAGGACATCCGGCTAGACGAGAAAGCAGGAGGTGCATGTAGTCGTAGACGCTGGCGGTGATCTCGAGCGAGCGCCACTGCGCAACGTGCGGCACGATGATGTTGAGGATGAGGGTAAGATCCAGTAGGGATAACGGCGGAGGCGGGTGCTGGCAGTCCTTATGATCTTCAGCGTACTTTCGGCCATGTGTAACAGCACTAATGCTAGTCGTGCTGTGTGCCGTCGTGCTGGCCGCGAGAGAGGAACTAGGTTCAGATGACCTTTCGATGTCGTCATGATGAACATCATGGTCCAGCTCGTCCGGAATAGTGCAGTCGATGTGGATGTCAAGGGGCAGCCCCTTCGATCGCAGGATCCAGGTTTTTGATTTGTCGAAGGGCACGCCTTCCGAGAAGGTCAGGGTTGTCCACAGGTCAGGCGATTCGATGGAAATCTCGCGCCAGTGCTTGCAAACATGCGATACCAGCACCTGGAAGGATAGCACCTTCTCATGCTCTTCTTCCTCGTCGTCGTCCTCATCCACATCCATAGCTTCACTATCCTTTCCTACCGCTGCCTTCCTTCCCGCCCTCCTTGTCCTCGTTTCGATCTCGAATAATGGGTGATCAAAATCGTCTTCTTCATCAGTCCACCCGTCCTTTAGATCATAATCATCCATATACTCCTCATCCTCGTCCTCGTCCTCGTACTCATACTCCGCTTCCATCTTCGTCCCGACGCTGAAGATGTACGCTAGGAGCTCCGGCGGCAGATCGTTCACGGGGCATCCTTTCGGTGGAACGAAGGGGTTGTTTGCGAGCATGTCCATCGTGACTTTGCGCATCGCCGCTTCTGGAGTTAGCGTCGAGTCACTGCTCATCGCAGAAGCAAGGTTTTTGGTAACGTCCTGTTTGAACAGGGCGTCGCGGGAGGACGGTTTGGGCCCCATTGGTCGTCGTTAAAGGGTACTATGAGGGTTCTATGCGGAGAACCTGCCTTGTGGCGTAGCGGAGCCGGAATGACAAGAACGACTTGCGAAAAAAGTTGGACTGGAACGAAATCTAATCGCCCACGTGATGCGATAATCTGATTAACGAGCTTCGCTCGTGGTGCAAAGCTTCATGGGTACTGAATCAATGAAATTCAGAACCCACAGGCTGCAGAAGTATTGGCTAGTGGTAAGGACGGAAACCCTCCCAGGATCATGCGCGATGATCGATGATCGACCAAGCCACAATTGAATAGCTCCAGCAGAATGTCAAGGACTTGATAATGGAAGGATTCGCGCATTCTCGAAATCCTGCATAATAATATTCTGTATAACGCAGCATTACTGCTGACCTAGACAGTAATAAGACGAATAAAGGCGCTCGGCAGTGGCAGCGATCCTGTCAGTACAGCTCAAGTCTTGACGCCGTCATTGGGCACGAGAGGCGAAAAGAAATATTTTAGTAAGAGCATGCTGCATACCAGGTGAAATTAGGGAAACATGCAAGATCATACGGGGTGGAATGCCAGGGCGACAACAGCTACTCCTCATCCTCCTCAGCCTCCTCTTCTTCCTCTTCCTCCTCATCTTCGTCCTCCTTGGCAGCCTCAACCACAGCCGTCGCAATCCGGTCCAAATCCCGCTGACCATCCTGGGAAATTCTCCGTCCACCATTGTCCGTCTGCTCCAGCACACCGATCTTCTCCAGGGATTGGCAGATTTTGCGCTGCACGGACGCAGACGAGTCGGCGTGGTGCGATGGGCGGTTTCCGCGCCTGTTGCGGCCACCGTGGAGTTTTGTCAGGGCGCCGATGCCGACGTCCTTGCGCAGGTATATGTGCCGTGCGACGGCAGCTGTAGCACAGCATAAATCTAAGCCCAGGACCCTGCGAATCAACTTTAAGAGCACGCACCTGCACGGACATAGTACCAATCAGGATCGTAGGGTGCAAGCTCCTTGAACGAGCCAGTTTTAACGAGGTCAACCCATACTGGCACCTCGAGTTTTCCGGAGCGCTTCAGATGGGAAGCGTAGGCGGTGATGAAAGCGTCTGCGCTGCGAACATAATGGCGGGGTTAGCGCCTTGACTTTTGCCATTACGACATAGGGCTACCTGATGTCTCGTACTCCCGGCATATTTGTATTGTTTTCTTGAGGAAACGGGCGCGGAGGCGGGCGTGCACGACGTTGGCGGCTTTGTGTGGATCAATTTCGGTCAGTCTACAGCGACGCCTAGGGGCCTCGGCAACTACCGCAGAACTGTATAGTTCCTCAAAACAGCTCAAACGATTAGTCAGCCGAGGGCTGATGTTGATAAACGGCAACGTTGTGCCAGCAGCGGCCAGCCAGCAATAATTCTTTCTTAAGCTACCTTGTCCGAATACTCTAAGGATGGGCTCTCTTCAATCCGGTGATCCTAGCGGCGCCCATAGCAACGACCTGGTCCTTCCAAACCCGGCAGCTTGGTTATGGTTGTACTTCTATTCTCACGCCGAACAGCATACATATACACCATAAGCTTGAAGCGACACAAGGGCGACAGGTCTAATGCATTTCGCGATCATCACACTCTATGTTCTCGTAGGAGCTATCACGCACGTAGATGCGTCTTACGCATCCTCTATTCTCGCTATCAAAGATACGATCAATCGCTATCCTCTTGCTCTCGATTTGAAGGTACTTGAAGTTACCTTGTATTCATACAGTACTCAACGAACATCAACAGAACTTTCAAGGCTTATCAAATGTATTCACACCCAACGGATCCGCTGATTATGGACCTCCAATCGGCGTCTTGACAGGCGTCGCGACAATCGAAAGTACTCTGAGCAACTTCCTAATGCCATTTAGGACCCAGCACACGCTCAGCACTCACATCGTCACTCATCTCGACGAGACTGCAGCCAATGCGACGACATACTGGACAGCGTACCATTTCGGAGTGGATGGCTCGGATTATGCAGGCCAGATGTTGACTGCTTATGGGCGGTATGAGGACCAGCTGCTTTTCACGAATGAAGGATGGAGGATTGGTGTGAGGAAGGCGATCTATATGGTGAGCCATTTGACTGGCTAGTAGATCATTGAGCTAAACCACCATGGGATAGGGTCCTATCGTTTATGGGAATGGCACTCTTGTGGCACTCCCGGGCTAATAGAGACAGAAATCTGGTGAACAGTTTTGGAGAAGAGTACATCGAAAGCTGTTGACTTTTGTACTTGCTCTTACGGCGGCTTTGTGTATATTAATTTTCGTCAGCCTACAGCGACGAACTGTACAGTTCGTCGAAACAGCTCAAACGATTAGTCAGCCGAGGACTTCTCAACATTCCTCCCCAGTGAAAATCACGTCGAGGTAGATCCAAGGAGATAGAGACTAATTGAGTAACTGGCTCATTTAGCGATTACCCCCGAATAAATCACGAATACGTGGCTAAAAATGGTGCAGATTTTCGAGGTGGATCGGGTATCAGCAATTCACATTGATAGATTGAGCCAGTTCCTCGATTTTATTAGACGTAATTTTGACTGGGATTCCTCAGCTGGCTGATGTTGACTGGCACAGCAATAATTCTTTCTTAAGCTGCCTTGTCCGAATACTCTAAGGATGGGCTCTCTTCAATTCGGTGATTTTAGCGGCGCCCATATCAACGACCTGGTCCTTCCAAACCCGTTGCGGGCAGCTCGGTTATGGTTGTACTCCGTAAGGCTGTATTCTCACGCCGAACAGCATACATATACACCATAGGCTTGAAGCGATGTAAGGACGACAGGTCTAATGCATTTCCCAATCATCACACTCTGTGTTCTTGTAGGAGCTATCACGCACGCAGATGCCTCTTACACATCCTCTATTCTCGCTATCAAAGATACTATCAACCGCTATCCTCTTGCTCTCGATTTGAAGATAATTGGAATTACCTTGTATTCATACAGTACTCAACGAACATCAACAGAACTTTCAAGGCTTATCAAATGTATTCACACCCGACGGATCCGCTGATTATGGTCCTGGACTCGGCCTCTTGACAGGCGTCGCGACAATCGAAAGTACTCTGAGCAACTTCCTAACGCCATTTAGGACCCAGCACACGCTCAGCACTCACGTCGTCACTCATCTCAACGAGACTGCAGCCAATGCGACGACATACTGGACAGCGTACCAATGGGGAGTAGATGGCTCGGATTATGCAGGGCAGATGTTTACTGCTTATGGGCGGTACGAGGACCAGCTGCTTTTCACGAACGACGGGTGGAGGATTGGTGTGAGGCAGGTAATCCCTATGGTGAGCCATTTGACTGACCGGTAGATCGTTGAGCTAAAACAGCATGGATAGGGTCCTACTGTCTATGGGAATGGCACTCTTGTATGGGTCTGATGAACAGTTTTGGAGAATACCACATCGAAAGCTGTTAACTTTTGTATACACGTCCATGTTTGAGCTAAACAATCTAGCAGGTCAGGAAGTTCCGTGGCGTATACATAGATGTCATGCACGTAGTATGGCCCCCGCTTGTTCCACTTCGGGACCACTGCGGGTTACTAAGTATCCTATACAGCAGTATACAGCTGCCCAACCCAGTGCCCAATTTGCCAAACAAATTCTTAGCTGGCACCTTATTATTATTTAATGTACGTACTCAAAGGGATTAAGCGAAAGAAGTCAAGCAGCTGGGATCTCTTCCAGGTCTAATTTTCCTATGTAGTAGCGTGTAGTTCTACTACTGCAGGCACCCGTCAATAATCATAAGTCCACGCACCCTCACATGGTAAAGCGGCGTAGTGGAATTTGTGTTTTCTCACATTCCCACACCAGTAAGGTCCTTGAAGGAAACCATCAATATGAACCACGACGCAGCGCTGCAAGGACCTATCGCGATGCTCCCGCCTGAGCTGCTTATAGAGGCGTTCTGCGCCTGCGCCTCCACTGATCCATTAGCGCCGTTGCCTTTGCGAAGGGTATCAAAGTGGTGGAGAGCAATCATCAATTCCTCTCCCCGTGTCTGGCAATTCATTTCGCTCGATGACCAGGCTCACTCCATCCCCTTTCTTCGAGCACAGGCAGAACTTTGGGCACAGCGGTCGATGCCGTTGCCAATCGATATTGAGGTTAAAGTCGAATCTGTTGATCTGATACTGCCCATGCTATCACCCCTACTCCCTTCTGTCGACCGCTGGCGCTTGTTCACAATGCAGGGACAGCGGGAGGAGACTCAGACGTTCTCAAAAGACTTTGTTCTCACCACCGAGTACCTCGATCGTCTTTGTGTCTATATACAGGAGCCCGCAGTGGACGACATAGCGAAGCAGACATTCGTCCTTGAAGATCAGCCAAATTACGTCATGAATGTATGGCTGCTCGAGCTTCCACGTTCGCGCTTGCTTGCACCTCTGCGGTTTACGGCCATAAGCATCAAGGAAGACAGCATCAACGACATCCATTGTCATCCAGACGACATCCTTGATTTTCTAACGGTATGCCCCGAGCTCGAAACATTCCATTTCATAGGCGGGCACTACATCGATGAGCCGCCCTCAAACCCTCTCCCTATCGTATCGTTGCCCAACCTTTGTACACTCCAGTTGAAAAATACCTCCATGACGCGTACAATCCTTTCTTCCCTTTATACCCCTCGGCTTATGAACCTTTACCTCGCACACCTCAACATCGAGGTCGACCTGCCTGGTGAATACCACGAAGAAGGAGATAGTGATGACGACGCCCAAGATTTCTCCCAATCTCCTTCAAGTGATCATGCAACAGGTATGGGACTACGAAGACTTATAGCCCGTTCCCATCCTCCGTTGACACTGCTGGAGATGGACTTCAGCGACATGCGCACAAAAGACTTCAAGTACATCTTCGACAGACTACCACACCTGCAGGGGTTCCTCATCGTTGCCTCTGACATGTCCGACACAGTCGTCCAACTCTTTTGCCCGTTTACCCTACCCGGCGAGGATGGGACCATTCACGTACGATTACCCCGTCTACGCAGCCTAGCCTTACACAACTGCCAGCGGCTATCTGGGAATGCCATCGTGGATGCGCTCGCTGCCCGTGTTCGCCACACTGACCATGGACCAGCCGGTACCAATACACTGACCGATGTGGTAATCGCTACCTGCGAAGGTTTCACGCAGGAGCACGAGCAGATGCTCCAGGAGCACCTCGGGAATCGGTTACGATTCTAGTGGTGAGCGGCCTGGGTTGTCATCTCTCACATACAATATATGGTGTATCTGTGCTGCCGTCTTTTGTATGGATTGGCGGAGTAATTATTAGGTTGGGGGTTGCGTTGAGCGGAGCAAATCCAATTCGTAGCATGCACGGGCGCGTTCGAATTGTTGGGTTCCAGTGTACCCTCGCGGCCACGCAACCATGACGCAACCAAAGGACACGGTACCTGGAATACTCCTCTCGTTCATTCTGCACAACCAATATTCCAGCTTACCAGTGCCTTACGAGGTCATGAGCACGACCACCACGAAGCATCAAATGATTGAATCCTAACGTCACTATCGCTGACCAACGGCCCCCAATTTGTTCGATAAAAAAACGTGGCCATGACTCCCCCGCAATAGTAGCCGGACAAATAAATGTGTTCTCTCATCCAACACACTCCGTCCCAACGAAAACAATGTTCTCTACTGAACGACTGTGCTTCCGCGCATACCAACCCCCTGATCACGACAATATCCTCGCCATCTATAATGACCCGCGTGTGGTCACATACTTCACTGAAGGGCCTGTTGTACCCCTTAGTGCAGACGGCTTCGATATGTGGATAGTCAAGGAGTCTGTAATGTTCTGCATCGTGGAAGAACTGGAGGGAGGCGCATGGGTTGGGTTCTCGGCGATCTTGCCAGTCACAGCAAGCGACTCCCACAAGGATCGCAACGCGACGTTTGGCATTGCGTTACTGCCAAAGTTTTGGCACAAGGGATATGGCTGGGAGATCGGAAACTTCATGATTGATTATGCGTTCCAGCATCTGGCGAGCCATCGAGTGTCGCTCACCGTATTTGAGGGAAATGATCGTGCGATCGCGCTGTATAAGAGAATGTGAGTCTTCGGGTCCCGGTTTACCAGGTATGTTTTGTTGATGAAAAATCCTTTAGGGGATTCGTTGAAGAGGCAAGAATACGGAAGCTTGTCTGGATCGATGGAGGCTGGCGTGACCATATACACATGGGAATTTTAGACAACGAATGGGCCGCCTTGAAAAAGAAGCGGGCGGAAGGGTCGTCGATCTAGGACCTAGGTCGATCTCTCGAAGAATTGGCTCGTGCGAATCCGCGCTACATGTCAGTCAGGTTATCCTTCGAAGCGACCACTACGAAATGCAGACGCGATAATTGTTAGCGATGTTCGGAAAGCAAAATTGCATTGACGGTTCGCAGACTCGGAACATCTTGTGCCTCGGATCAGATAAATAACATCTCATCCGGCCTGCCCTGCATGGCAAAACGACTTTCGAACTTTGAACTTTATCAAGTCATCGCTTGTATCCCCCTCCATTCCCTCCAGGTTTCAACCACGCAATGTTCACCACGGAACGACTACGCCTCCGTGCATATCAGCCCACCGATCAGAAACACCTCCTCGCCATGTACAATGATCCACTCGTAGCGCCTAACATCACTCATGGCTTCGTCGTCCCGCTCAATCTTGACCGATTCGATCATGTTATGAAGTTGATCAAGGAGTCTGTCATGTTCTGCATACTCGAAGAACTTAAAACTGGCGCGTTCGTTGGCTTCACGACCTTCTTGCCGGTGAATGAGCATAAGAACCGCAATGCGACTTGGGGTATTGCACTATTGCCCGACCACTGGCATAAGAGTTATGGCTGGGAGGTCGGGAACTTCATGATCCATTACGCGTTTCACCATCTCGCCAGCCATCGGGTGACGCTTACCGTGGTCGATGGAAACGATCGTGGGATTGCGCTGTATAAGAGAATGCGAGTATCATATTGGTGGACCTTAGAGTGTTTCTTGTACTGACCGATTGTTATCAGTGGTTTTGTAGAAGAAGGGAGAACGCGGAAACTGGTCTGGATAAATGGAGAGTGGCAGGATCTCATACACATGGGAATACTAGATGAGGAATGGGCCGCCTTGAAGCAGTCACGGGTGGTTCAAGGGACAGCAGCCTCTTGAATAAGGCGTATTGTAATCTGGATATCTTTCAGTTTAAACTTTTCAGACATTGAAAGCATATGTATGTGTTCTAATTACAGCATGATGGACCATCGTACTGAGAGTTTTTGCTAAAACCGAACTCTCTACTTAGGAGTCGAACCCAGCTTTCGCGCGTACAATTGGTGACAAGCGCGTGTACTAACCGATATACTAGCAAAGAAGTCTGCAACAGATAGGTAGTTGAGGAAGCTGAGGGGCGGGACCACTTGGAAATCAGTGATCCTAATCACCGTGAGCCTGTGGGGGATTTGCGCGACGATCCCATTGTCCATTAGAAGGGTGAAATGGCTTTCTTGGGGGATTGGGTTTGAGAGTTGTAAAGTTCACAATTTCGAGACCTACATCAATCTTCCTCCATGTCCAAGTCACCTTCAATACCTGCACCCTCCCCGGCATCAACGAAAATTTCCTCATGGTATATCTCGCTTCCCTCGGGGTATGTTAACGATCCATCGAGAGCAGGAGTCTCGTCAGAGTGTTGCAAAATAGGATGCGTGTCCGCGGTATGGATTAGAAGAGGGGCAGAGGTAAGATTAGATTGAACGTGTGTGAGGATTTCTTCCATCCGATCACCCAGTCTGTCTTCAAGTTCCTCAACGATCTGAAAAGGTTTTGGGACATATGGGCGGATAGAAGTGTGTGTATACAAGACGTACGACATATAGTTCCACGGGTAATGTGGGAGTCAGGTTCACGATTTGAAGCTTCTCGGCCTTCGTCAAGTCGTATGGCGCGAGATCTTTGACAAGTTGAGTTATACCATCAGGGGATTGCCTCGTAGTTGGCAAATAGTTTGCTGAAAGATATTGGATTGCCTGCAGCAACAAAGATAGTCATTATGAATAGGGAAGTCAAGCAGTAGGTGAAAAATACCTCGATTTCAACAGTTCGTAGATTCTCGCTAGGCTCGCCAAATAGCGCATTACCTACGCTAGAGCGGGTAGAATGTCCTGCAGCCTCCTCTTCCTTCTTAACACGTACTGCTGTCTTGGCCCGCGATAGGTGGTCAGTCTCGAGTTCTCGCAGGAGTGCCAGAACTTCAAAGTTAGAAAGTAGGGCGGCTCGAGGGTTCACGACCTGAAGAAAAAATCGCGAATTGGGGGACAAGATGGGAGTGACATTTATAATTGACAGACCTCCATTATAGGGCAAACGACCTGGATGTGGAAGGATGAGCCTGAAGGTTGATCTGACTTTCTTCGATGACAAAATCACGGTCGTAAAAAAAACACATTTCCGAATTCTCTGCTAGTATCTCGGTTAGTACACGCGCCTGATTATGAAAGCTGGGTTCGACTCCCAGGCAGAGAGAAATTTTTTGACTGGTTTATACGTATTATCATGTGATCTATAAAGTCGAGTCTCGAGTCGACAACCTTCCGTTCACGAACTCTCGCTCCTGCTGGCGCCGAAACGGCGACCGGCTGCCTTGCACCCCTTCTTTGTACTCTGTCTTGATCCAGAGCAATCTATCTGTGTTAGCCCGCATTCATGGCCGTCTTGGAGAGCAATGACCAGCTGGGACAGCTATGGGCTCTCATCCAAGAACTCAGTGAACAACTGAACCAGAACCGCAGCATTTCCGTGTCACTGCATGCGCAGGCTGGTACTATCAAGGTAAATTGTTCTTCTTTTATCTTCTTAGTCTTTCTGAGCATCTATCTAGAACCAGGCTGTTCATTCTCAAACTGGGTTTGTCCTTCGTCGGTATGATTGATCCGATTTTCGCCTTTATCGCCAGTTGATACATCTTCTATAGGTTTAACTTGGACAAGACCAAAGGTGTGTACACGAGGTCCTATTCTGCAGGGCATAAGTCATCTACGAACAGAGGAATATGATGCCGAACTTGAACGAATGAATGCGTCGATAATTACCGAGAACCAAGGACTCCAACATGACAACAAGCAGCTCAATACCCTGATCAAAGAATACGAACAGACACTTGAGAGCCTTATGAGTTGAGTCACGCTCCGTTAGCTCGCATGTAGCAGTCATATCTGACAAGACAAATTCCAATACAGGTACTTTTCGAAATCGCGCTGTACGTCGTGGTCCTTCCCACATGTCTATGTAATGACTACTGAATATGATGCTCTCTTTCCTCACAGCAAGATGTCCAAGAACGCGAACTCTCACTGATCCGTGAATACGAGACGAAGCTTCTTGCACGGCAAGAAGAATTCGCTGCTCAGGATCTGGTTACCAGCACTACTGTCTCCGAGTCCCTTGTCCGAATATCCCATCTCCTCCGCCAGTATCTCCGATCTCTAGGTGGCGAAGACGCGGACCCACCGATGACCCGAATTGATGACGAGGAGAACCGTGAACCGTGGGCATCGGCGACTGCATCCGACCATGCGCTTGAGAGAGAGATAGAACTGGCGCGGTTGGAGAAGGAGAACGGGGAGCTGAGGCGGATGATGGGGCTTGTTGCGGTACAGTCCCGGAGGAGTAATTCAGATACGCGGCCTACTTTCGAGCCGCCGCGGCAGGAGCAGCAGCGCGTTTCTAGCATACCAAAGTTGGGTGGCGCAACCGGCACTGTCGGGCCATTTGGGACCTACAAGCGGGTGCGACCGCAAGCTTGAATCCGGATATTCCAATCAAGATGTGAGGCTCAACCCTGTTGTGTAGTTTTGGACCCAATTGAAGGCTGATCAGTGCCCAGGTCGTCTAATTATATTTCCCGAGATTCGCTATTCCTCGCCGTTTGGTTGAATTCTTAGGCACCAGTCGTTGGAAAGAATAATTCAGTGCGAGCCTCAATATTGGGCACTACACCGCGTACGAATGACCTGGCTGTTATTTTGCAGCTCTTATTCAATCGGATGATCTCACTGCTGCCAGCTAGCCGTGTCTAATCACATGGAACAACGTTAACTATCCTCCATCTCGGGTTTTTCGTTGATTTACCTGAAAGATCATAGTATATAGGATAGCATCATGATCTGGGCCCAGAACAAGATTGTTTACTTGCATCTCTCGAGTAAACGACAATCATGCCTACCCGTGCTGACGAGCTTGAGTAGCTCGGAGTCTTATAGAATCAGATCTGGATCGATTATCATCTGTTATAGGGTCAGCTACTAGAGACCAGCTCGGAGACTCTAGCTCGGTGGCCATCAAGAAAAGATTGCAACCAGATTCGTACACTGGCATCACAGCGGCTATGTGTCCGTACCAGGGTACATAGATGCCATGTACAGTGTACTAGTATATTACCAGGCTCCTAAATTCGGGACCGCTGCGGGTTATCTACCTATCTATCTATCTTATCTTATTTCACAACTTTGCCAGATCGATTTGGCCCATCTCGCTCCCGGTCTCGAATAACTGGCTGCTTGTTAGCTTTCAGTCTGCTTACTACGAGTCCAGAGTGACACCGACAGTAACCTGGTATAATTTCCTGACTTCACTACAGGGACTTCCGTGACTACGCCGAATCAGCATCCCGTCGATATAATCGAACTTGGCAAACGTTCAATGAACTATGAGTACTTGAGTGAGTTGTATGAGTACGTACATGTACAACATTCTGTCAAGACTTCTTTGATCAATTTCTACGTTCAGATCCTTACCGCTGGTGGACAACACACCTGTGTCAATCCGAAGCGATGGTCTCCTTATGACTTGAAATAGCGGCTTATGACAATTGGATATATGCGAAGTTCACTCGAGGATCAATGTCGCTTACTCTGCAGTACCCTCCGTAGATCTCCATGTACTTGGAAATCTCGACAAGTTCAGGTGATCCTTGGGTGATCCTGTGAAGATTGATATCTTTGTCGAATCTCTTCGTCTGCCATGGCTATCTAACATATTTGTATCTGGGTCGGTGTTTTGTGGACACACTCCAAGACGCCACCCGATACATTCGGAGCGGAGAGACACTCGCCAGGTTGACATGCTACATGCCACTGGAACCCCTCGGAGCTTCGCACCAGTGGCCTTATTATCTCCATCCATTCCCTCTCTTCGAGTCCTGTCAAAGATTACAGTGGGCGCTATTATTGACCACACCTATAAAACCCTAACTTGAAAGCTGAACATACATCATGCTTTCCGCTTGGCATGTCCCACAGTAACATCACAGGGCTTATCCAGTCGGGCTGGGTTCGCAACGTACACGGTGAGATTTGCTCTATAGTTTATGCCTCTGGAACTTGAATGTACTGATCGATATGTGCATCTCATTCGCAGTGGCATGCGCGGTGCTTGTAATTTATGAACATTGTGGGTCCCTAGCATCACACTTTACCCCGGCGTCGCTTCCTTCACCGCATTCTACAGTCCTTCAGTTAGGCAATGAGGTGGGTTTACGATGTGTTTCTATCGGAGGTGACTGCAGCTGAAACTACAGTCGTGCAGGTAGAATTGTTTTGGGTCAGTGTAAGCGCCTTCAGTGCCTAGACACATGTTAACCTCTGGTATCCGCAGAAACGGCGGTGGACGTTAGCGAAATCTTTGTTCTTATGTGTGAGTGAGTCCCTTTACTCTGGAACTGGCTCGGTTCAACCTGAAGCTCACAAATCAACAGTGTAGATATTTTAGTATTTTACTTAATGTGTAAGTTTTGCTCCAGGTCTTTCATCGTTGATATTTAAAACGTAACAGCGCAGATGCAATCGGTGCGTAGCTCTTGTTCCCAGCAGGAGGAATTTCAAAGGTTGATTTAATGCCGCAGTCTTTCTCCACCCAAAACCAACATATAAGGTCAGAGATTGCGTCGTCAGCGCTTTAGACTACACGCTGATCTCAAATCGTTAATGTAGATGTATGCTTCATTCCGTTGATCTGTTTATACCAATAGATTAACATGCCCTCATTACCGTGGTTCGCATGAGACAGGTGTATGTATCGCTCTTATATCTTCGCTGTTTCTGTTGAACTTTGAGTATACTATTCCAGGTACCAGATTCTTCCACTGGCAAAACACTGGAGCCGCCATGCAGGTGGTGATAACACACAGTGAGTATTCTTTCCGTAACCTTCCCGACAAATAAATATCATCGCCTGTCAGTAATCCTGCAACTGAGACTTTACGCGATGTACGGAAGCACTCGCAAGATGCTTATTTTCTTTGTAAGGAAAGTTGTAACGTACACGCGCTTGTTTTGATTCCTTGTGTAGGTCACCCTGACGTCTAGCGAGGTCATTGGACTGGGTATCATCGGGGCACTTGGTTTACAAGACCTCGAGCGCGTCAGTACGTTTGCCTATCCCCACTGAAGGTTCTGGTCATCAGAATTTATCTTGAACGCAGCGACCAACGAGCCGTTCCTGGACGTTTTCATCTGCGCGAATAGAGAGCCACGAAGTGCGCACCGCTGGGTTGCGTACTTCTACACGGTTGTCATTTTGGTTGAAGGAACCATGCTTGCGCTTGCGCTTCGAAAGGCGTGGATGTATCGTCCCTCGGTGGGCGGATCCACCCTCATGCAAAAGCTAACGAGGGATTCGGCAATTTACTTCTTCATGTCAGTCGTCCGTTTACGACTAGGTCACCCCAGGGAACTTACCTTTCGACCTGCAGAATATTTGGGACATACCTGGCTAATCTGTTAATCTGGGTGAATAACCGCGTGCGTAGCTGTCCAAAATTCCCTTCTTCTTAGGTTGAAGTCCTCGTCATTTTAGATAACCCTAAACGAGTTGGGCGTTCCCTTTTCTTTTGCGTTCTCCAGCATTTTTGCGAATCGGCTCCTCATCGGCGTTCGGCTTGCGTACTACGGCTGCTCCGACATGGAAGACGACTGTGTATCTATACCCATCCATTTTACGACGGCTTTGTCCGCTGAAACCGACCAGCAGACCTGGGACAGGATTGAGCTACGTACGTTCAATGAACGAATTGGGGCCTGACTGTACATATAAGAAAATGAAACCGATATGATGCTCGCCATGCAGATGGGTTGAAACCGGCATCCACGCATTAAATACTTCCTAGACAACAGGCAAATGTGCGCTCGGCCACTTCAAGTAGCTCCTGACGATGCATTGGTAGAGACATCCAGCAGCCAATGGTCGAAATGGAACACATATTTGACCATGAGACTTCAAGCTTCAGGGGAAACGAGGACGTGCGTGGGGGTAACGGGGCATTGCATTGGCATACTGAGATGGGTAAGTATCGAAGATCTTGAATATTATTGAGCTTATGCTCAGACTGCATGTTGATTTTCCACCATCACGTTCCACATGCCTATCGTGTTCTGGTTGATTGCTTGATCCAAGGTTGAATGTTGATCCTGTAGGTGATGGAGATCTTTTTGAGTTCTCATGTAGTGGAGTATACCGTACATACACATCTGCGACGTGCGTGGTGATTTTACCACATGTACACCTACGCACAAGACTTGTGCACGCCGTGATGGTTAACAGTGCTAGTGAATATTTGAATGGTGAGTTCACTAATTTAAAGTTGATGCGTTGAGTACATACTGACTTTCATGATTGTTTCCGCAATCGGCACAAGTCGAAGTTTCGCCGTCGGTCCATAGATACTGACTGGGCAGAGGTTCAAAAATTTCTTGCTTGCAGTCGGCGGTCGTGGGTTGTCGTGCCTATCAGACTAATGTAGCCTTTCCATTGATTAAAGGAGTCTAGACCATGTTGTCCATTCAAGAGCTTCTAATCATATCGAAATCGCAGAACTTACCTGGCAACCAGTGGGTGCCCTTCGGAGTACTAGTGGTCTGAAGATTGCGGAAGTCATATTGAGAGTCGTAAAGGGCTGTAGTAATGTAAGGAGATTGGCAGCGCAGCGTAAGAGGATGAATCGAAGCGCACGTTCAAGGAACTCGGAGGCTATATGTGCAGAAAAAAGGCACAGAAAATATAAGCGAAGGAACATCATTGCCCATTTGTGCCTGGTCGACAGACTAGAGTTGGCTCAGAGCTTCGACAGCGAGTGTTGAATGTCGTCGTCTGAGTGGACACGCGAAGAACACCAGGTAAGTTTGAGTCGGCTGTGTCTCGGGGCAGCGATTTGCTTCCGCCTACCCTGCCTTGCTTGACTTGATTTCTGACTTGTATCTGTATCTCCTAGCTTTTCACTTCTGTATCATATTCGACTACCACTTCGCCCGTCGACATGTCCTTTCCTATCTCCAGGGCAACTTCTCCAGGCTCGCTCGTCTCATTCCGTTTCGGCTCGCGTTCGGACAATTCTCAGTCGGTTTGGAAGGGCAAAGAGAGCGCAGACGACCTCTCTGCCACAAGGGCTCGTCGAGCGTCGACGCAGTCCAATGGCAAGGGAAAGGAGCCAGCTCATGACGATGGACTTGACCGCCACACTTCACCCACCTCGACTTCATTTGGTCTCGGTAAGCAACGTGTGCCTTATTCTCTCATGCTATAATTCTACCTTGAAAATTTGCTAATGATTCTCTTTTGTACATGTCACAGGAGCCAACGAGGTGTTTGCTCCTTCGCGCTACAAACCACCATACGAAGCTTCTCGACCGTCAACAGCCGACGCTACCACCACAAAGAGAAGAGGAAGCATCCTGGGAGCTGCATCGGATGCGCTTGGCTTTAGATTTGGGCGAAGAAGACCATCTATTCGGCAACCTGCCCTGCCTATAATTCTACCTGATGTCATTGAAATAAGCGCCCCTTCTAGAGACGATGAAGACGAAGAGCGCGAACGACTGCGGGACATGGCTGCCCAATCTATTGGCCTCCGCCCCGTAGGGACCGACACTTACTCATCGAATGACAGCGTGGAGGAGGTGGAAGAAGAGGAGGTGGACGAGGTGGAGGCAGAGGCGGAAGTGAAGGAGAACCACGACTCTTCCAATGTCGTGCCCTTGTCTCCCCAGGAATCCAGCCACTCCATTGTACCAGTATCTCCAGTCGTCCCTAACCGGTTTCGCTCGCGCTCACTCCTCGCCCCCCACAGTCGAGCAAATTCCATCTCGATTGGCCCTGTCCCACAATTCCCCGCCACTTTTAACGCCATAGACCGATTCCAGCAGGCCGGAACAATGCTTTACAAATACTACCAACCCTCATCGCTTCGCATTTTTGCCCTCTCCAAGAACTGGAGACACAGGTTCATCGTCTTGTCGTCCCCTCCAGCACTAACCACCCGAAACTCAGGACCGCCTGTATCATATCTGCATCTTTTTAAATCGTCTGTCGGCGAGGAAAAGGAAATGGAGCGACTAGAAATCAACGAGGAGAGCGTTGTTTTTGTGGCCGAGGAAGAAGTAGGCGGACGCAAACACGTTGTTAAGGTCGGGGGCAAGGACGTCGGTGCTATGAAAAAGGAGCTGAACCACGAGGAAGGTGGTCGGACAATGTGGTTCTTGCATATCACAGACCCAACGGAGGCACAGAAATGGATCACAGTCATAAAAAATGCAATCTTGGGACAAAGGTACGTGTCACATTGCTTACGGTGCAAAACATTCTAATCCATCTTTCAGGACTGTGCGAGCTGGGCTAGGTTTGCCGAGCAGTACATTCGGAGGCGTCGAGCCTCGCGGTGACATGGATGTCATGCTCTCTATGCGTGCACAAGGCCTAATCACATCGCCCACGATGGCGACCCCCCGCTCAATCCAGGATGGTTCCCAAACATCCTTACAACCAGATCGTAACTACGCATCGTCAATATCCTCCCACCGTTCGCAGGCAACAGTAGCCAGGTCTGTGTCCTCGGGTGCAGTCTCAACTCTCAAGGGCTTGTTCACAGGTTCCACGCGGCCTCGCTCGGCTTCACGTGCGACGTCGATTGATTCGCAACAGGATCCAGAACGAGATCCTCAGGAGGACTCCTTCGGGAGCATGGGCAATCATCTGCTTGGCAGTCGGCGCCCAAGTATTGTTGACACAACACTGGGACCACATCCAATCACAACTCATGCTAGCCTTCCGTTCTCTGGTTCGGTCCTTTCGGAGCATCGCCTAGAGCGCAAGATTGCCATTGACCGACCTATCCAGTGGTCATCAACGTCATTGCTAGAGCCTACTCCTGCTAAGAAAGAAAAGGCCAATAGGGCCCTTTCATTGGCAGCTTTGTCCCTTCAGCCTCCTCCACGAAAGCGCTGGACATCAGCAGGGCCGACTAGGCCTGGACCAGATTCTATAGTGCACTCGAATGGCGATGCCGTGACTTCGTCAAGTCCTGCAACTCTAGAAAAGGCAGAGACTGAACCACCATCCAGCCCGACCATGGCAGGTTTTACCTTTGGCACGCCGGAACAGCGACCACGAGAACCGTCAATCCTGTCGGTGTCGACCCTTGCTTCGGGAGACAACAATGTAGAGAGGTCGAGTTCCAGCACCAAGAGAAGCTCCGTGAAACGTTGGTCGAGGCAAGGGGTCTTGCCTCGCCGGTTAACTCCTCCGAGTGGCCCTCCGCCGTCCGTTCCTACCAACCAAGCCAGTGCTCCGCGCGGAGGACGTCTATCTATAGATGATGCTCCCGGTCGAAGCCGAACTTCGTCGACACAATCTGCGTCCAGTCAGAAAAGCTTCGTTTCTAGCCTGCCCTCTTTTTCCAAGCGGGCCTCGGGCTCGTCTGTTCTCAGTGCTGGGAGCGTCTCACAATCTCCCGCCGTTTCTCGTCCAACGTCAAGCCACAGCCATAGAATGTCCATGCCCCCCGCTCGTCCCGCTCCAACATCTGCCCTTCCTCCTGCACCTGATCAAGACCCACCGAAATCGAACCCTTTCCCCTTATCGTCATCTAAGCCTTCTTTCCGCGACTCTGTTGCTCATCGCGCATTTAGACTCTCCCTGATTGCCCCTAAACCCCCACCTTCCGGTGTTCTACCGCCCCGCCCCGACGAAGCACAACCGAAACCTAAGTCTCATCGTAGGAATTCCTCAGCCGGAAGCTATTTACATCCAACTTTGGACTCCATTCCCGCTTCACCAATCCCTCCTCCTGTTGCTACCCCTCCATCCCTCCCACCTCCCACGGGTCCATTGCCGCCTACACCCGTCTCGTCACGGCCTGCTACCACCTCGCATTCACGCCCAGATTCGCGACGGGTATCCCTCGGCCGGCGGTTGCGCATCCTCAGTGCACCTTCACTAGTGTCACCTCCAACGCAAGTAACGTCTTCTCACCTTCCTACCGACCAGACTTCCAACGGAACCGCACCACTTCCTCGCCCGTTGCTGATAACGACATCCACCTCCTCCGTCCCAATTTCGACCTGTGTCTCAACGTCTCCTCCAGCGACACCCATTGCCGCAAAGATCACGCTTTATCAAAACGATCCCAGCTTTTTACAACTCCATACCCCTGTGACACCGCATTTACCGCCACCCCGCGCACTCCCTATCCCGCCTGAACCGTATCCAGAAGTCACTTCCCTGTCGCCGCCACCGCGCCGTGGCTCAAAGCAGATTTCCATTGTCGGTTCGGACGTGTCTCCGCCAGCCGAGGACGGGAAGTCTGTGTTGGAGGGGGAACAGAGATTGATGTCGCTCTCGCGCCCAGGATCTGTGGTCTCTCTTGGGATTGTGAGCATGTAGTTTTACCCCAAGTACATAATATTTGGATTCAGATGTCTAAAATACCTCTTTTATGCAATGCATCTACCGGTTTCCGAGTCCTTGGGATTGATTGCCCGTCATTCCGATGTCGATAGTAAAGCAGCGATTATGAGAAATTCTTGTGTGTTCTACAGTACTTATACAATGGTTACATATGTAGCGAGATATAGATACGATCGTCCAAGAGATTATGAGAAACTATTTTCGACGTCAGCGCTATCCTCGCCCTGCTCGAGATTGGCAAACTAAGAGTACAAATCAGCATCAAACACGATATGATTGAAAGTTAAGAGGCTTACTGTTAGGAAGGCCGCTGGTCTGTGCTCTTCAGCCCAGAACAACAACGGGGTATCCAAAGTCATGGAATAGCTAAGGTTTGGCGACCATAATTGAGTAAGACCAATCCCGTAGTTCCAGACACGTCCCTCCGGAACAAGGGCCATGCCCAGAATACGATCGGAGAGCAGAAGTTGAACTTTCTCGGACATGTTCGGGTTAAAGCCCTGTCAAACACAGGTCAGTACGCTTTCCTGGAACGTCGACTGCGTGTACTTACTGCAGGATTGGGGGAGTTGTCCTGATTCTTCCTACCCCATTCAAACCCAGCAACGGTGAGAGAATGAGCCGATAGCGATACGGAGCCTGGTGTGAACGACGCAGTCATGCAGATCGAAGACGAACCCCACTCAGGATGATCAGCCATCAATTTGGCCTGCGTCGTAACATCTGTGGGAGAGAGGTGATTGATCTCGAGAGCTTGTGTTTTGATACAGCCAAGAGGCTCAAGGTCCTTCAACAAGAAGTCATCCTTAGGTAGCTGAGCAGGAAGTTCGATACTGTTATTGCTGCCCCGTTGAGGAATCCACGCTATTGCCTAATATATATATAAGATAACGTGAGGGGGTAAAAGAGGGATTGATCACTGACCTTGATCTCCTTGACCTGTTTGTTATCCGGAGGAGACACACCGTACAAGTAGGCAGCCACTTGTGTACGAAGGTCGGCAGCGGTGATGAATGCTCGCAATATGTTCTTGGGTAGAACATAGGTGAAGGAAGCGGCATCATCTTTGACATCATCGCTCGAAACGTAGATGTGCTGAAGTCGGAGGGGAAGATGTGTCGCTGAGATGGCCCGGACACGCCAGTCAGATTTGCTGCTGAACACCTGCTGTTCATAGTTGGTTGCTAAAATTGTATTATGTCAACTGAATGTTTGAAGAGAGTAGATAGGACTTACTCGTCACAGTCTGGATTGTGTCACCATGCACATTGGTCGTTTGGGTTTGCACAGCTGTGATCTGACTCTGAGCTTCCGTGCTCTTCTCCAGCTCGGCCATCTGCTGACGTTGCACCGACGGGGCGGCAATTTCTTGACCAAGAATGATATCGCGAACTTCACTAACAGTCAGCGAGGCGATGTTGACGCTATTGCGCTTGCCAAAGTCCTGGAATAAAAAGGATAAGATTCAGAAACGTGGCAAGTAAAGAGCATGTGGATGTACCGCTAGGATGAGTTCCTTCATGGCCACCTCAACTTTGATCCACTCCTCATCACTGAGGGTTGGCCAGACGAAATGAGGCTCCGTGATGGTCGACTTATCAGGGTGCAAGATGATCTTCGCCTTCTCGTTGTTGACGTGAAGACCGCGTAGGAGCAGAATAAGGCGGGAAAAGGCCGTATAGCTGGAGATTGACTTCAACCAATCATCTGTAGTATAACATACATTGAGCTTGTTTTTCGAGATGTAGTAAGTTGATCCTACCATAAAGGCTGAACAAGACCATTTGTGGCTGGGTGGCTCTCTAAATTATACGACGATATTAGCAAGTAGACTTAGCAGAAATATTTATGAATCATACCAGGATCAGATCTCCGAACTTCTCCATCTTCATGCAGGCTTGGAACGGAAGTTGCAATTCACTTCCTTTGATGACGATGTTAGGGAAGTCAAGCAAGTGAACCTCGAGGGGATCTAGATGAACAACGTTCAAAAAATGGAAGCTACCAAATGTAGAGAAAATCCAGCT